>JABASI010001934.1:0-22025 GCA_019776505.1 Tomocerus nigrus
CTTACTCACGCTAACTCTGAGTTACTCACTTCCTAACTCTGGCTTACTCATTGCTAGCTCTGGTCGTGTGTGTCGACAACAATTTTAGTCGTCTGATTTTGTTTTATTAGCGTTAATTTGTCAGATTACAAAAATAGGAGTTTATGAATTGTATTCTAAATCGTCACTTATCAGTGAGTGTTATAGGAGAGTGGCAATTGTAGCAATGTCGAGAATCATGTGATAATTTTGTCTAGAGCTCTACTCATAAACCTTCGTAGAGGAACGGTGTAGAATTAAATGGTAATTGTTATCGAATCGATCCCATGTCTAATAGCACTTAAGCGTTACAACGTGTAACTTTTAAAAGCGTGTGTGTGCATATATACATAGTAGTTAGTAGTAGAAAAAGAAAAAGAAAAGGATATAATATCTCTGTAAATGGAGTATAGTATAGTTAAGTAGACATAGGTACATTATAGTAAGTACGTAGTAAAAGTATGCATGTAGTAAAATAAAGGGTGGAATATATATTGCTTTGCGTGAGGTAATGGTCTTAGAAGTTAATTTAAGTTTTTTTTCTTGTCCACTGGAAATTATTGCAGCTCCTCATGGGTCTGGGTCCTTCGGGTGCTGATAGGAAGTCTTCTGCGTCGATTGCATGTTTCCTGGCAGCTCATGGAGCTGACTTGACTATTCGGAATAAGAAAGGCCAAACACCGCTAGATTTATGTCCGGATCCAAGTCTGTGTCGCGCATTGAGTCAATGTCGCAATGAACGAAGTGTCACGTAAGATTTCATTTGTTTTATTGACTTATTTCTTTGGAGCTCTAAGCCTACCTCTAGCACTCACTCTCTCACTATAAACTCACTATAACTACGATCTTACATTTTTCTATAGCATTTCTTTCTTTACAGAGTCAGTGTGTGTTTTTTCATGTGAAATAACTAATTGTCGAATGTATAGCGATATATTTAGAAACGTGAGCTAACTTCGTTTTCTTCCTGTCTGTATAGCTTTCTCCCTGTCTTTATTTAACGCTATCTTTGTTTTTCTGGAGACTGAGCTAACTAACGAACTATCTAGATACAGCAAATTTTTTGGAGAAAGTGATAAGTGAAAGGAGGAGGGCATTTGTTCTTTGGAAAAAGAAAGCTAAATAAGATGAGGCGAGAATTCATAGAGGAAGTCAGAAGGAAATGATCATTGAGGCTCATGAGGGAAGATAGTATTATATCTGTAGTCTCCTACTTACTATTACTACATGTAGCCCCCACATCACATACATTAAAACAATTCGATAGTTGTTTCTCAACTATTTTTCCATCAAAGTTTTACGGAGGCGACTTTTGGAGAGTTGCTGGTTGGACACGAAGAGTTTAGTTTGCGTTATAATAGATTTTAGCGTTCGTTAGATTAGATGTAGGAGAATGGAGAAAAGGGAGTTTGTAAGAAGGAATTGAAACAGTGCAGAACAGAGTAAAGTCATTCTGCTGGTTTAGCTCGGCTTGGCTGGGCTGCATTGAAGCAAAGAGGAGAAGAATAGGATAGTTTTTACTTTTTATGGGACTATCTGTCTTCCGCTTTCTATCTTCTTGATGAATTATTTTATTCTACTTTGGAGGTTGTAGATATATAAGAGGAAAAGAGAAAGATGTTCCTTTTAGTATATTCTCTCGTCGTCTTTACCTATACATCTGTAGATGAGCAGAACATGAAGAAAAGGGTGTAGAGTTTCGAGCTTTAACTTGAGCTCGCTAAAAGATAGACGCCCGTCCCCGTTCTGGTCTGTTTTCTGTACTTTCTCTCTATTTCTTTTTCTGCTAAGCGGGCATATCTATAGATTCTTATTCTAGCCGTGTAAGTAGTAGTATTCGTAGTAGTATAGTAGTAGAGACTTATGTAATGGTAAGTTGTCTTTTCTTGGTTGCCTGTTGGAAAAGCAGACGTGTATGTACGTAGGGATGTCATATGTATTAAAAGAATTGAGTAGGAGAGTGGAGTTTGTGTTGTACGAGGAGAAACTGGTGCTTTTCTACTAATATGAATGGGAGGAGTGACTACTCGGCCGAGGCAACTGTAACTTTTGCAAGAATTCTGAAATGAATGTGAAAGTTTTTGGGAGACGTAGCGACTACTCTTACTACTCCGATGGAGAAATTGAAGAAAGCGAAGAAAAGAGAGTGTAATGAAAGTAAAAGGGTATAATATGTATTGTAATGTTGGAATGGATAGAAATGAGGTGGATACATGTGTTGAAAATAGTAGAGGACTATTATATATTGTGTACGGAAGTAGCAGTGGTTATGTCCTACATCTTTCTCTCTCTCTCTCTCTTTCTGCCTGTCTGTGCTGTGCCTCTCCCTGTTCATTCACTAATAATAAAAAAGAAAAGATGGATAAATATTTGGGCTCTGTTCTGTCTTTTCTCGAGCAGAAATATTATTGTTATTAGCTAAGTAAGGAGCTTTTCGTAGTTGAACGAACCTTTTATGTGATTATAAGTTGGCTTTTGTTATTGGGGTGGGTTGTTTAACAGGAGTCAGGCTGAAGGTGCGACGAAGGCACACAGCCCAACGCCCAGTTTGGATCCTACGGAGAGTAGTGATGAATGTGTCATCTGCTCGGACAACACCAGAGAACTTGTATTTAACCCTTGTGGACATGCTGTTTGTTGCGAGCCGTGCGGGGCACGCGTTAAGAAATGTCTTCTCTGTCGCTCCCCTGTTATCAGCCGCACTAAGGTAAAATATTATTCCCATCCTCCTATTTGATTTTACGATTTTCTATCCGAATATCTAAAGTTAAATGTATGTATGTGACTAAGGAATTGATTTAATCCAATGTCCGATTTTGTAAGTGTAAGTAATGTGAATATATATACATATATATATTTTATATAGCGATGAAAATATTCTATAGAGTGGATAAGGGGAAGATGGTTAGCTAGTAAAGCCCGAAACTTTATGAGTTATGACATGCTACATGCAGATGACAATACATAAAGTAGAGCAAAGAGAAGAGAGGAGAGTTTGGAGGAATAAAGTCTCTTTAGTTCTCTCTAGTATTCGTAAATAAAGTTTTGAAGGAGAGTAGTGCTACTACTATGATATAGCTATATGTTTGTGGATATATTATGGGAGAGAAAGTACCGGGTGAGTTGGAAAGCTGACGTAGCCGGGCAGGACACGACAAGGGAAATTTATTTATTTGTCTGGGAGATGAAAATATTTTGAGTATTGGGAGAAAGTTCATTTGTAATGATGATAAATGGATTGGTTTTGATGGATCAGATTGAAGAGTGCCTGGTATGCTCGGATCGGAGAGCATCGATCGTTTTCAAGCCGTGCGGTCACATCTGTGCGTGTGCCACTTGTGCCGTGCTCATGAAGAAATGTGTCACTTGCCGCTCCCACATCGAGAGGATGAGCACTATTTTCATTTACTGTGGAAATAGTCAACAGCAGCAACAGTCAAACACGAACAATAAGCCGGCATCTAATTTGGTGGTTCTTCCGACGCCGACGACAAGCCTTGTCAACACCAACGCCTCGGCCAATAATAATGCGGGTTCCAATGGGAGCAACAACAATGCGACGGCAGTGGCCGTGGCTGCAGCCGCAGCTCTTGTTGGAACTGGATGCACACCCACATCCAACACGAATAATTCCAACGCGAACAGCAACGCTCATGCTAACACCCCGACTTCCAACACAATCGTCGCTCCGTGTAATTTGTCGCCCAGCATGGAGGCCAATTTACTAATCTCACATGGGGGCAGTGCTGCGGTCACACCGCCCACCTCACCCGATAACATCACTCACGCTAATAACACGGCACTTTCTGGTCAGATGGCTGCTGGACACATTCTCAACAATGGCACCAAAGACTATAGTGACGTCCAGAAACTACAACAGCAACTTCAGGACATTAAGGAACAAGTAAGTACAGAAATGTCCACTTTCATTCTCTACCTATTTATGTTCATTGTGACTTCCTGGCACGCGGATAGACAATTAATTATTTTCTTCTCGTTTTATTTTTTAGACTCATTGTCCGATCTGTCTGGACAGAATTAAAAACTTGGTCTTTTTATGTGGACATGGAACGTGTCAAAGCTGTGGTGACAGAATTGCCGAATGCCCCATTTGTCGCAAACCCGTGGAAAAGCGAATTCTACTTTACTAGACATTAGCGAAAGTAATTTACAAATGTATTAGATTTTTCCGCGATCCTAATCTCAATGGAAGATAGATTGACTAATCAAGACTAGAAAAATTCCTCTGTAGATTTACGTCTTTTAATAGTGTAAATAAGTATCTCTTAGTAGCTTACAATATTGTGACTAGATGACTCATTTGCATATTGATGCTTTGTTGTAGATCTTTTTAGATTTTAGTAGATCATTGCTGAATTTCCTCTTTTTTGTAGACAGTATTTGAATGAGAAACGTTGACGTGCTGCTTGTGTAGCTTGAAAGGGCTTTCTCTTTTCATTTTGCTCGTACGTAAGACCCTGTTCTTTTGTTTTAGCTTCCGAATCTAAAGTAAACACTCGTCTTCTCAATAGATCATGAAATATTATCTGAGAAAATAATACTATAAAATATGATAAGTAGATTTAGCATGTAATTTGCTGACAATGTGTAGAATAAGACAAAACCTTAGATTTTTTTCCAATGACGTATGCTAGATTAAAGAGATAATTAATTTGACATTCATGTCAGTCTTGCCTGTACTTGTAGAATTAGATATTTTGATGAAAAGTTGTAAAACAATATGGTAGGATGAATCGATGGATATCTTGGTTGTCTAGAAAAGTAAAAATATTGTTTGATGTATTTACACTTAAAACGGAAGATATTATTTACAGAATGTTTTATGAAAAGCCCTTAAAATATTTGCTATGAAATGAATGTACCTCATAACATGATGTATAACTGTTGACTGAATCTTTACTGAAATTAATAGAGGTTGTCGATGCCAAGTAATACAGTAATAGTATACATAATAAATTAATTTACGTTTAGCCAATCATGTAATATTTACCTGTCTGTAACTTGAATCCTATAGATGTTCTAAATGATTTACATACAATCAAGTAGTAATCCTATTTCAAATCAGTCTATTTTTAGCTTGACCATTTACTAATTGTTATTAACCAAATAACGAAATATGTACGTAGCCATTTTAGCTATAGAGAGATGTCTCATTTCTGTATTCAGCCATTTATTTCATGTTTCATTTACTATGTGTTTGGTAGAAAAAGGAATTCTTGTTGTGTTTGTGTAGTATATTGTAATCTAGGATAAAAAGTGAATTAAGTTGCTTTTAAATGATGTACAGTCGAAGAAAGGAAGTGGAAGTAGTTACTAAAGATTTCCCTGCCTATAAATATTGTTTTTGTAAGAACAGTACCTAAAAATTGAAATGAATGTCTTCCCTATTATTATATCTTTATGTGTGGTAGGTACTAAATCATTTCAATATGTAACATAGCTAGAGAATTATAATAATGATTTAATCAGTAATGGCAGCGATTTAATTAGCTTCTTGGAGCTACGTTATGAATTAATTGTATTTTATCTTTTTACCATTTATTAATACATTATTTATTGTAATGGAAAGTTGTGTCGTTTTATGTGGTGACTAACTATATAGGATTGCGTAAGGGTATAAAGAAGGTCATTTTATTGATTTAACATCTGAAAAGGAGATATGATGATGTGTAGCTTTTGTGTAGTTGTAAGAAATGAATAAAATAGGTTAAGTGTGCTGTATTAGTGTTGCTGTGTAGTAGACTTGTGTTTTGCATGTAATATGGATTAGAGTTAAGGAAAGTGTTAATACAAAGACACAGTCGGACTGAAATTAGAAATAAATCCAATCCAGTCGTCTTGTCAATTGTGTGTCTCATTCTTAATGTAATATAGTTTTCAACGGATGGTGAAAATGATGAATTACAGGGAGCTGAACTCACCAGTATAAAGCAGCACGACAAAAATGTACAAATCATTCTCGTTTGTAATTTGCTATTTATCATGCAAAATCAATTTAGCGTCGGGTTGGAGCTGGTGCTTTGCGTACTATATTGAAATTGAGCTAGGCAAAGTCAGAATCGCCTCAAAGTTGAATGGTGAGTGAGAGAGTGAGCGTACGTACGTTGTTGCTGCTGGAATTTGTGGAATATACAACTGAAGAGTTATTGTAATGGCTGGCAACACCCAGTGCTACTTGAGCCAGGGTTCCTATTTATGTCATTGATGTTTTGAAAAAATAAGGTGTAAAACTTCCTTCGACACATTTCCCAATCTCGTATGCATTTGTAAATGGACGATAACAGGGAAAATGTGTAAATTTCAAATGGATTTCCTTGTTTAAGTGTATTTTGACATTAGTAAGAGATGTCAGTTATTTATTAGTGTAGAAATTAGTGGGGAACCCTGGTCAGCTGCAACAAAACATGAAAAGAGAGATAGACGAAGAGAAGCATAGAAGAGAGAGAGTACGTGTCGTCGTACAGTGCAGCTGTTGTAATATTGTGACGGGAAATAACATGGCGAGGCTGAACTTTAAAAATACATCTATTACGAGTTTTGACAGTCGCGTCGGCTGCTGTTCAACTCCAGTAATAATTCACTAACAAAGTGTAGGAGTATTTTATTTTAATTTTCACGTACATATTAGACACACACATGCCGGTACATACATAACTGAAAAAGTGCGGAATGCTACTATACTCACTTTCATGTATTATAAATACAGCACTATATAGTCTATAGTTTGGGTGGCCAACAAAAGTAAATGTTGAAAAAGAGTGGCTACATTCTATTAAAAGTTAGATATGTTATTCTATAATAAATTTGCTCTGTAATAACTAGGAGGAGAGATAAGAGAAAGCCGAGAGAAATAATAACATACGCAGTAATCATGTTCTTACAGCTGAGTTGAGCTTTGGTGACAATTGGTTGACTGCAGCCTGGGCTCGTGTTCATATCGTAATGTTGCATAAAGCGAAAATTCAATCCTCGCTCTTTCAGCCGAATGATTCTGAAAGTGAAAATAAGTTAGGTGGGCTAGTTAAGTTGAGAACGGCTCCCTTTTACTTTACTTTACTACTGTAGGTAACAACCCTAAAGATAAGTGCCTATTATAAGATGTCAGAGATGTAGAGTTCTACTATTATATGATGCACAATAATATATGATTGTGGTGGACAATGGGAGTTTAGGAAATTCTCAAGATTTTTCTATTAGATAGGAGAAAAGATATTTTTACTTGTGATTGAAAGTTTTCCTAAAAGGCGATCCTTTTTTGACAAACATTCCACTCTTATCGGGAACGGTGGCTGTGATGGGCAATCTCGTGAGGAAATCGCACAAAAACTGCTCGCTGTAGTTGTAGCTGTAGGCCTTTGCGTAGAAGTTATCAGGGTAGGACATAAAAGCGTAAGTTGATGAGATTATTCTAGTGATTGCATTTGCACTGTCGGTTCTCACAACTTCTTGATCGAGGTGAAGAGACTCTATTAAATTCTATAGCACAAACAAACTACTATCTATTATAATATAATCGCACTAGCTACTCCACTCCTCCTTCTTCTCCTCAGACTCTTCACATAACTAAGAATGGACTTGAATTCTCTCGACTTATATATATTCTTCATCTTCAGGGGTAGGTAGTAGGTATATAGGATTTATTATATTATTATTATATTCAGAGTTAGTGGACTGAAGGAGAAAGTAGCGAGATAAAATAAAAACTAAATATACTTTAGCATAATGGGAGAGTATTAGAGTTTAAAGAGTTAGGAGAATGAAATTCGAGTAAATTGTAATCTTAACAGTTAGTACGTACATATAAGTAGATGAACATTAGGAATGGGAGTATCATGTAGTATACGGATATACATTTATGCATGTATGTAAAAGGAAAGTCATATTATTACAGTATAAAAGTACTTAAGATAAATGGAAGGTTGTATTTTGTAGTGGCATCCACCACGGACGAACATGCAGCAGAGAACAAAAAGGAAAATGGCTTGGGAAAATTAAGACAAAACTGCCGAGGGTTTATAAGAGCATTAATTCAATGCAATGTAATTTGGTGAATGAGTTTTCTTCTTTTTATGCATTGGAATTAAATTAGAACTCACCTGAAGGAAATACTGGAGAGTAGCACTGTCGTTGGAAACTGTGAAAGTGAAATGATGGGAAATTAAATCTGGGAAGGATCTTATGGCTACGAGTGGCACGGAGAGAACAGATACGATTGCTGCCGAGTAAGCCGTGTAAATTACCAAACTCATAAGGGAGCCTGTGAAGAAAACTAATCTCATTGATGTAGAAGTCGGGAATTCATGCCAGCCTGTACAATAGATAATAATATCTCTGTATACATCCAGTTAGCCTCTTTTCTCTGTATCATTCATAGAAAATGCTAATTTGCTTATTGTAGCCACCCACTTCTCTCTTAACTCGCACTATTAACTAGCACTAAATACTAAGATCTTTTCTAGGAAGGGATTCTTTTCTCTTTTCTTTATCCATTTCTGCATTTGCTAATAGCACTAATGCTTTTAACTACGTTTAGTAATCTATTTAATCATTGAGGAGTATTATTGTTTTAATCGCAGTTTTTTATATTTTAGGTGTGAAACAAGGATTTTTGATTCGAGAGAAAGTTAGGGTTGGGTTTTAATTACTGAAAAGACTTTTAGTAGGCTCTGTATGGGTTGGATTTGAAATGGGCGATGTGTTCCCATTTGTAGTAGAGAATAGATAGGCCATATTTTATAATAAATGTTCTTGTGTCATGTAGGTATATATGGAATAATTCGCTGAGTAGCTGGAAGAGAAAAGTTATAAAGTTTAGTTGATGTTAGGAAGTGGATGGAGAGAGAGAGAGAGTTGTGCTTGAGATAACTCTGGTGTGCGCCTTAGCAGCATCAGAGAAAGAGAGAGAGAGAGAAAGTACGAGGGAAGAAAAGGAATGGCCTAAGTCAATATTCAATTAAGGAGCCCAAAGGAGCTTTATAGTCTAAATTACTTTTTAGTCAAATTAAAAATTGTAAATACCTTTTTGACATGTAGCGGCTACAGCCCATATAATTACTTCCCTCCCGTCGCATTCTGAATATTCATAGAGCCATATCTGAGCCCGAGTCAAAATTAGGAAAAATAGCACAATGCAAATCCACGCAATTAGTACGGTTAGCCAAAGAAAGGGTTGAAATGCGGAGAAGGAAATGTCTCTTAGTGCATTAGGCGGAGGTTGCCGAAAAAACGCGTGGATTCTGAAAGGAACCATATTGAGTTTTGAATGTGCTACTACTACTATATATGTATATATGTATATATGTTATATGTCTATAGTAGATGGTGATATGGTTTTTTACATTTACATGCCAAACGTACGGTGCTAAAGAAAAAAAGGAAGTTGTGTGCTTAAACTTATACTTGACTCAACTTTTTCATCCACGTTTGCTTTTCGTGCATTTCTGACAAAAAGTCAAGTGAAATCATTGGAGTAGGTATATAGATTACTAGAAGAGAGAGAGAGAGAGAGAAAGAGAAAGGGAGGAGAAGGGAGAAAGCTATAGGTAATAGTCTGGAGTAGAACATAGAATGGAAAATAATGGGATAGCTTTTGAGAATGGAATGCCTAGCTATATGCAAGGAGTACATACTCTGCCGCAAGGTAAGTTGGTTGTAAAAAATCAAGAGCTTCAGCTCGATAAGGCAAAATTGTCACTTGTGAAATGGATAAGTCTGCATCTCCGGACTCGACCAATCGATAAGATTCTCCTGCAACAGTTCCAGTTTTCTCTTGAAACAGCCATCCGCCTTTCACTGCTTTCTCCCTGCAAATGTTCAGAATAAATCAACTGCTTTTCTCTTTCACTTTACATTGAATTGAATACATTAACTGTCTGTATGGTTCAGATGGCCTCTTTCTTTCCAGTCTGCCTGCCTGCCTGGATATTGCGTAGGAAGGGAGATGCACTACACTATTAGAATACTTATTATCTAGAGGGAAAGTGAAAAATAGGGAATCTTGTCTTTTTTCGAATTACGTGAAATTGAGTTCGTCTCGAAGGTAGAAAAACATTAGAACTGAAGCCCCACTAATGAAACGTGAGGTCCCATTAATTTCTTCAAATCTGACATCGAAAGGAAACTCTTTGTCCTCCTATACACACACACACACACGCATATATATTCTACAACAGTTAGCATAAACTAAGATATGACGAGATATATAATTTACATCTAATATCCGGAATAAATTTACACAATTTTTGTAGTGAGTTTTTAATATACCGGGGCAACTCCGACAATTGGCAACGCGTGAAAATTCCCTCGACGAGCTACTTTCGTCAGAATCTGTGAGAATTGAATCAAGTCAGAGGAGAAGATGTGCTTAATGAAAACTGTATCTTTAATGGAATAAAGTTCAATTAATTGAAATTTGCTCCGTAGGTCTCGGTAAGCTACGAAGACATCGCTATTTAGAGGAAATCCTTTAATATATTCCGTTGCAAGAAATTCTCTCTCATTTAGTGAAAGTGAATAGGAAAGGAGGAGAAAGTAGCTCGGATTCCAAATGTCACTCCGTCCCTCTTTCCTTTGGAAGAACTGAGAAATCTGAATAAATTATTTGATTTTTTAGTTCCCACCACATAATTTGCTACATTTGAGAAATATTTTATCGAATATTATTAACAGAGCATTATAGAACAGAAATAAATATACATGGGAAGCAGGGATGTTATCGTACCTGTTGCAAAATGCTAATGAAAACAGATGAGGTGGAAATGCTGGCAATAAACACATTTCTACTATTTGTTTGCGTGGGAGTATGAGTATGAGTGTTGACAGGATGATTCTTGTAGCAACTGCTGTTTTTCGCGATGAGATTTAAATGAGTGTGCAGAATAAATATAGATAAAGTGTCGGCATAAAACGTCAAAGGAATATCCTCATCTGCAAAATGATTTTATCATCAAGAGAAGTAAAAAAAAAAGGATCATAAACACGCAGGGTCATAAAATATCAATGATAACTACCTCTATATCTAAGTTGGAGAAAGTAATGCGAAGTACTTAAGTAGTTTCTACGTTGCAGAAAAATTTTTAATAAAAGACATCCTCTATACTTTAACTATCTCCGTTTAATATATTTATGTCTACAGGGCACATTCATTTAAAGCCAGAACCTATATATCACTTATGAAATCAAGTATGGAAAAGAGGGAGGAATCCTCACTAGTAAAGAGAAAATATGTTTTTACCAATTGGCTTGTCGCTCCATATATTCACTTCAATATCTTTAGGAAGTCGTAAGTGTTCACAAAACGCAATTATGTCCCTTGGCCTTGTCGACTTGGAATTGCAGGCACATAGAACATAGAGGATGAACAATAACACTTTTATTGCCCTCAGCCTAAAAGTGTACATTTTACGTACTTTATATACTGTTACTTATCATAAGGGACGGAGAGGAGCGTGTGTTATGGAGTAGGAAGTCAAAACCAGCCTAATGTAACGTCTGCATGTGTGTGTACTGAAACTTCTCACATCCTTTCCTCAACTCAACGATATTAGCTAACATTCTAATCAAGTTCTTTTATTTTGCTCAACCATCTCAAACCACCTATCTGCACATTCACCAGGGTTTCACATTCTTGGACAAAATCTCACTCAAGCCATAATATTTGTGCACTCAATACGCACTTTCTCTTTTTATAACTAGAAAAAAAACGCGAAAGTTACCTAATGTCAAAAACCAGAAAGCATTAAAAACGGAAAGCAATTAAAAACGGAAAGCAATAAAAAAATCGAAGATGTAAAAGAGTAGAAAGACTAAGATAAACAAAAAAAAGTAATCAACAATAAGCAAAAGTTGTTTTTCTTGAAGGATTTTTTTAAATGTACAAAAATTGGGGGAAAACCACGGGAAAACTGATAAAGCAAAGAAAATAAAATAAAAGGCTTAAAACAAGAACGCCAATGATCAAATGGAAAAGAAAGTAAAAATTCAAGATAAAAATCAAGGAAACTGTCAAGTAAGGGGACATGGGGAGGTTTTATGAAACGTAAGAGAAAGATTTTCACGTTTGTTCGTCTGCGACGGATAAAAGTTTGAATATTGAACCCTGTCTGAGTGTGGATATGGGCTTGTAGCTGAGTTCGAGATAAAAATATAAAAATATAATGGGTTCTTATAGGCTCAGGTACATGAGTATAGTAAAATACAATAGAAGTAATAATAAGGCGCGTAAATAGATGGCTTGGTACTTATAAGAAGATTAGTGTTGTGGCATAAAACCTTCAGAAACATTTGTAATTAGAATTCAGAGTGTGTGTGTGTGTGGGATATGGTTATCTGTAATTTGAGTCACATGTACATTTGGGCTATAACAAGTCCCTGTTTTCTATAATGTGCTTTCTTTACATTTCCAGTTTGTTTTACATTTACATTTACAATGGAATGACAGGGAAAGTAGCGCATAGCTATCTCCTAGGAATACTTTAGAATATTTATGGTCTGGGGTAATTGTAGCACCTAATAATGTGTATTTTACAGTGGAAACTCGCTCGTTAAAATCGTTAGAGCGTCTGTAGTGGAGAGAGAGAGAGGAGGGTTTTGCCCCAATATAATCTAATAGTAGGAGGAAGTTACGTAAGTAAGGAAGCAAGAGTTGAACTGCAGACACTATCCATCTCCGCCTCGCTATTCAATCGTCCCAGTAATTATCCGTGGAGGGCCAAAGGAAACCTTAGTGTATTACTTAGGCTACTTAAGGACGCTCCTCTTGTTTCTCCTCTCCAAATAAAATATGCCTTCTAAATGCTACTCGGCTGGAATGGAGAGCAAAAGGACACAATTCCTCACTTGTCTTGAATTCCTTCCGTTTTGGTTCACCATCTACTATCAACTATATCTTTAATGGAATAAGAATTATATTATTCTGGCGAGTGTCTATATACGATGTACATATATTACTGATATAAGTCTAAATTTACGATGATACGAGATCACAATGAAGAGAGAGAGCAAACGAGAGAGAGAGAGAGAGGGTAGTATAGAATGGTGAAAGTTTCTTGAAGCTTTGCTCCCAGGCTCGTTAATGATATTCGCGGTGAAAGTCGCCTCCTTTCACATCATCAAAGCATTTGGTTGCTTTCCCTGTGGGAAATGAATTTACTAAGTGTCACTCCTCGACTTGCTAATACAACTATTCCTATTATGATATATTGATGAGCTGCGTAGGTAATTCTTCGTCATTCATTCCATTCAGACATTTCCCTCCATGTCCGCTCCTAGGGATAAACCTTACTTCTCTCTCTCTCTCTCTCCACCAACATCGCCTGTCATGTCAACAGCCCATCACTGCATTAAATTCTCGTCTCAACCTGAAAGTCCCACTTGCAATATATTACTATTAAACAGACTACTATTCCTGGAATCGCAATCACTATGCTCCTATTCAATTGGATATTGGATCCAGCTATTATTACTTTTACTATAGACTTGAATAGAACCAGTGTCGATTTACAGGGTGACCCAAAAACTAGTTCACATAGAACTTTCTCTTTCCTTTTGCTAAAGTCATAAGGATTGCTCGCCGTACTTTCACTGGTACCTTATATGAACGTGAAGGGCATTTTTGTGCGGTGAGATTTTTATATGGAGTTATATTGGGAAAAGAGAAGGTTTTGAGAATGTCACTAATTTGTGTGTCACCCTGTATAAGTAATCTAGATAGGTTGATGGTAGTTAGCAGTTTAGCTATTATATTTAACACATCTCTACTTCATGTAGACGTGTATTAACTTCAACTTCACAAAGCTGAAGAGTAACACAAGTCTGGCCCTTTCCCTATTGATTTTCTTCTTTTCATATGATAGACTCGGTGTGTATTGCACACAGAATATTAGTAGCACACAGGACACACACACATCACATTTACACTTAAGCCCTGTCATTTCTCTCATGACAAAAGTTCTTTATAACAATACGGCCCTCTCAACCTTATTTTCTTTCACTTTCCAACCCTGTTATCATTACATTACACAACTAACGTTCCTAAAGTACCTTCCTTTCTCTCAATTCTCTATCGCTACCGCACTAGCTACCGAACATTATAACGACACTCACCATCTGATGCATCGCCTTATACCTACACACCCATGTACCAAACATGTAGCAGACATGTGCCCCAGAAATAACTAACAAATATCCATTCAACTCTAATAAATAAGGATAATCACTTTTTTCTTACTTTATTTATGAAATAACTGCAACTGTAGCAAAACACTTTATTTTTCTCGAACCATAAGTAGAACAATCTTCTCAGTCAACCAATAAGAAGCATTTTCGTCTACTTACAAATAATTATTGCAATCAAATAATATTCTTCCCACTATCCCACTTCGTTTCTGATCAGAAACTTGCATCTGTGCTTTCAACAAGCAAGGAATATTTTGAAGCTCATGCAAAAAAACTTTGAGCAAAGATGCCCCAAGTGTAATACATTTAAATATTTTTAAATTAGATTGAATTAGCATGACTCATTAACGCTTTTTATAAAAAAGGGTGGAAAATTTTCAAAAAGGAAATAATTGTAACACGATGGTGTTTTGTAATTTTATTCACGGTATTCATTTATACATTTCAAGCAAAATATCAGATTTATTCACGACATCTTCTCTTCAGGCTCGATTCATAAACAGAAGAGGCTTTTCTACTTATCATCGTTTAATGTCAACATATTAAATTTTATTTAGGAATGGTTTAGAGTTTGGAATCAGATTGGTACAGCTATGTATTAGCTGATTGTTTTGGCACTAGGTTTAGTGGAAAATAATTCCAACATACTTGACTGTGTGTAGTTGATCATAATTTTTATATGATGTATACTATTACATGCTATTACGTATCTGCAGTTAAAAATCAATGGAGGAGTTGGAATGAACTACTAAGTACACACTTAGAGTGGCTAATGGATGATAGTAATAATGAAAGAGAGGAGTGTGTATTTTTAGATGATAATTAAAGTTTTATGTGTGGAGATGAAAGAAGGTAATTGTGGACAGAGAGGGAGCGTATAATTGGGGAGAGGAGTATGATTAGGCTGAGAGTTGGGAGTAGTGAGTAGGCATTGTCATGAGTCAGTGATGAGGAATGGGATGTGCTTGGAGTGAGTTTATCGATGTCAGCTAATATGTAAGTAGTAGCTGTCCAAATGGCTAAGCAAAAGTCAAGTTGCTGTGAGTCGAGGGCAGTGACAGTGTCAGCATCGGTGTGATGAAACCAGAAATATCTTCCGTCATCTCCCAAGAGAGAGACGACAGGAATTTGTACATCCTGGAAATGGTCCAAATCAGTTCGGAAGATATCTGTCTGTACCAAGGCTCGTTGGGAAATGGA
Source organism: Tomocerus nigrus (assembly GCA_019776505.1). Taxonomy (NCBI): domain Eukaryota; kingdom Metazoa; phylum Arthropoda; class Collembola; order Entomobryomorpha; family Tomoceridae; genus Tomocerus; species Tomocerus nigrus. The sequence goes on from JABASI010001934.1 coordinate 15,415, forward strand.
GTCTCCCAAAAGTTCCAGGACGTAGTAAAGAATGCATCCCAATTCCAAGTTGTCTATAGCCACAGCTCGGCGCGACTTGCCGGAACTTTCACTGCCGATCTCTTGCCCTGCTGCGTAATCTCTGTTGAAGCCTAGTCCAACAGGAGCTAAGCAAGCATAGTCGGCCTCCAGAACAACTCTCAACTTGTCCAGGTCCTCCTTGTGACTTTCGATGTAGGCTAAAGAGCCGTTGTAGCCGTATTCTTCCGCTGTCCACAAAGCTCCGCGAATCGTCCGTCTCGGACGGAGCCCCAAAGACTCGAGCATCTCCAGAGCTTCCAGCATCAAGTAAATTCCAATGCCATCATCTTGAGCTCCTTGACCTGCATCCCATGAATCTGTGTGTGCTGAAACGATTACGATCTCTTCAGGACTCTCTCGTCCCTTCAGCTCACCGAATAAATTCCTTGATGTCGAATTTCCGTCCGTGTTCAACATTTTCAAATATATTTCAATCTCTTCCCCTGCAAAACATTCATTCCCCCAATCCTTACATTCTTAGCATACGCACAATAATTTACAAAAATCTCTCGTATCTCTACATACCTCGGCTATAAATTCGTGATAAATATTCCGCATCTTCAACTGTTATATAAGCAATCGGAATAAGTTTCGAGGCTCCTGAATAATATAAGTTCCCTCGTCTTGCATGCACTGAGTAAAGGGAGAAAGTTGCCGCTGATTTATAAAGAACAGCCAATGCCCCAGCATCTGATATTTCAACATAGCCATTGTCAGTCGTCGAAAGTGCTTCATCTGCAGGACCTCCGTAGTTACATACTACTATCTTCCCTGAAATCTTTCCAGAATATTCCCCAAAAAAATTTATTACGTCATTTCGTATTTACTAGAATTCTGCCATAATTAATCCTGGCCTGCATAATTCACCTTTCACCGAATTCTCAATTTTCATGATTATTTTGATGAAATCAATAAGTACTTAGCAATATTTAGCCAGAGGTGTCGTGAAAAATGAATAAGTTATAAAATGACCTTTAGCTGACCTGGGATATTTGATTAGGAATACTTTGATAGGAATCTAGTACAAGAACAGGAGCGGTGATTCCATCCGGAGGTGTAGAGACACTTTCTCCCAAACCAAACAAGGCCAAAGTTTTGTATCTCGGTTTAATGATTTCAGCACGTTCTTCCCCTCTGTACAAGTCATGATAAGAGAGAGCTTAGTGGAGATAGAGATTCTTTAGCTAATATTCAATAGAGAAAAATGAGAGAGACGGAGAGTGCGAGGAGGAAAAGTTGGGAAAATGGAACTCGTAGTCCTGGTCTGACATTCAATGCATCCATTCCATTGTGTCTACGTGTACTCCACTCTCTTGCACACTTTTATATGCTACAGAGAATATTTTGAAGAATTCCCCATTGAAATTCGAAGTACTACGTGACTGATTTGTGTTTGCCAAGCAAAAACACGTCAAAATAAACTGACAAGCATGCTACGTACGTACGTAGTAGTCGTATGGCAAGTAACTATAAGCCTTCTGTGTTGTTCAGTACAGAAAAAGAGAGAGAGGCGGCAACGGAACCCGATCCAGAGAGGAGAAGGAGCAGAAAGGCAAAGCAATCCAGGGCAGAACCGACAATTTAAGCCGAGTCAAGGGATAGCTCCTCTTCTACGACAGACAGACAAGACAGCCAAAGCAGAGAAAACCAAAGCAAAGCAACAAAACTAAAGGAAACATGACTTGACTATTTGTATTTATCTATATTTTATACATCTCTGTCTCTCTCTCTCCCTCTCTATATGATGATAACTTGTTTTCTATGAATGAACACTCTCAGTCACTTTCAATCTAGCTCTGACTGTCCTGTCTCTGTATGGAGCACATGTACTCTAGCCTTACTTCTTCTATCTGTATAGCAGCACTCACCACCACACCACCATACCACCACCACCACCGCCAATACACTTCCTGAACAAATCTCCTCCAGAAAAGACTCACGCACACATACATACTTACGACTTACAAGTAGCTCCACATTTCTCAATCCTCAAACTGCCAACCAGCCAAACGGACTGAACTAATGCAGACTTTTATGAAAAAGTCTAAAGTAAATATGACGGACTCGCCTCTTCACTCTCTCGTCTAATCTCAAATATAAAATGTAATGAAATGTACCATGGTATACTCTCTCTAGCCATAGAGAGAGACTACAAATACTTTGACTTTACTACTACTCTCGTATTATCCTTACTTCATTTTTTACAGTTCGCTTTAGCACGAAAATCTGGAGCTCAACTCTCTTTTACGGCACTATTGATAATAAATTACATACAAATATGTTGATATATATGTACCTGCATCTCTCTCTTCGCCCTTTCTCTCTCTATATTTATTCTACGGATGTATTTATATACATTCTCAGTTTTGGTTTTCTCTTTTCACTTCGTGCGTGCTTTGCTTTCTTTATATTTTACATGTAGACACAGAAGCCAGAGAGAGAGAGAGAGAGAGAGAGAGAGAGAGAGAGAGAAAGAAGAGAGCAAAGGATCCCAAAACAAACCAAAGGAAGGAAAACCAGCTGCGAATCTTGTATCTATCTAAAAACATAAACTCCGCACTGTTTTCTATGTCTGTCGACTATCTCCAAGTTTACTTTAAAGGTTTTCACTTTCCAAAACTTCAGTTCCAGCAAAATCAAGCGCGACTAAAACACACAACAGCTAACCGAATACATGCCTACATCCTTTTCTCTACATCTCTAGCAATCTCTATTTATCTATCTCTTCTTTCGCCCTCTATTCCTGGCAAGCAAAGGTAGGCTTAAAGCAAATAATGGAAATACGTGTAATAATATTATGCATTCTGACTATATCTTCTATTTATCTGTGTGGCCACCTAATGCATGCTCTATACATTCCACGTATGTACCATTTCCTGTATGTATAATTGAATAGTGCCCTAGCTTAGGACCAATCCCATATTTATCTCCAACTGTTGTGGAATGAAACGAAGGATCTTGTCTGCACATGGACGACTTATCTCTATACACGATACACTTGTCAGCATACACTCGTACAATAGCAACGATACATTTTACATGCATAACGCAGATTGCGGTGAAAGCACGCAGATGTTCTTCAAACTTCAAACTCAATCCCAAATCACCCAAAAGTGATAACATGGAAGCAAGGCGGAATATTTATATATAGTATACTCGAAACGTTTACTTAATAATAATAATTATTTATATATTTATGTCAGGCAGGTTGAAAAGTTACAATTACAAGAATGGTAGAAGAAAAAGACACGAGATTAAGAATATTATTATGATCTGTAATTCAATCAAAAGCCAATTTTGAAATATATCTGGAATGCTAATAATCACTGCTGGGTAGTTGCAGGTGACGTTGGGAAAAAGTTCCTTTAGTTTGTTAGATTTCTAAAAGAATTTTTCCTTATTTTTCGTTTGGGCTCGATTTGCTTTAGAGCGCAAATGATAGAAGATAATTAAATATGAAAAGCAGGAGTTGAAAAGAAAATATTTGAAATAGTATGTGGATTGTCTTGAGAGCATTGACATGCTCATATTGTGAATTGTGCATGGAAATGAAAGGAGGATAATGTAGATGTCTGTAGTAGAGAAGGAAAGGATGAGTCTGGTGATGAATGGGAGTTTAAAAGTGAAAGGAACCTTTTCCATTGTGGAACGACAACATTTTCCGTCCAAACATTCTCCAAGCGACTAGTTTCCAATTGAGCTTTCAAAAAGTCAATAGAGTGTTCAAGAGCAGACGAGCCAGAGAGTCGATGTCCAAATCTATCTAAAAAGTAGGTCAAATTATTGTAGGTTAATCCTTTGAAGGATCCATGGACGGCAGTGTCTACAATCTTTTGAACAAGGGGTAGATATTCCAATAGCTGACTTTGAGCGGTCGGGTATTGACGAAGACNAGATATTCCAATAGCTGACTTTGAGCGGTCGGGTATTGACGAAGACATATGGATTGATTAAAATAATTAAAATGGCGAGATTCCAAATAAATTTTCATTTCCTCTTTGGAGAGGGAATATTCAAATTCCATTGGATGGCCATTTCCATTTTCTCTAGTGCTCCTCTGTGGCTTTCTGCTGTCAGGGTGCAACTTGTTTCCTGCTTCGTATTCATTACCAGTTGGGAAAAGTCTGCTGTCAGATTCTTCTGGCAACTGCTGCTGCTCCTGCTCCTGCACCTGAAAATGGGAATTTGTTTTTGAATCGGATGTGTATCTGGGATTGATGTTCATCGGTGGGTTTTTTCCAATTGTGTAGTCTTCATCCTCACCAGGACAATGAGTGGGAGCACAAGTTAAGATTAGCAGAGTCGTTCCTATCACTCTCACTATCGATATTTCTCTTTTGCCAAGGGCTTTTGAAAACATTCTGAAGAGCTTCTTATCTTTTCGTTTATTGTTTGTCTAGTCGACTCAGAGAGGAGGTAGCTATAGCTATGGCTAGGTAGTTTCGTTGAGACGGAGAGAGGAGGAAGGGAAGTCAAGTTCATACAGTTCACTGAATGTGATGTGAGTGATACTCTCATCTATACTTAAGTATATATAAATATATGTACTTATATATGATCCCTATAAATATATATATCATCTAATATATACCTGAGCCAGCAGACTTAGAAGGCAAAACCGAAGGACGTCGACTGTCTGCTCCAAATAGAATTCAATTCGAGAAATAATGGAAGAAGTGTTTCTCTCTCTATTTGTACTTCTCTTATTCTCTCTATTATCCTCCTCCTCTCGATCTCGACTGGAAGAAACGAACGACAACTCTATCTATACTTACTACTTACTTCCTTGCGTATATTTTAGTTAGCTAAAATACTAAAGCACACTAAGTCCTCTAGTCTATCTCCTTACTTATGTGATGAAGAGAAGAGTGAAGACGTAGGAGATGACTGCTTAGAAATCTCTATCTATCCATCTAGCTAGCATTTAGCTAGACTTTACTTCAGATTTCTACGAAAGTCTCAAAATAGTCGGAATCCCACCGTTGCGTTGCGTTTTCTCTCTATGTACATAGAGACTTAGGAAGTCTGGAGAGGGAGAGAGAGAGAGAGAACTCTGGAGAAGCCCAGTCAGTGAACACAGTCAATTGAATTGAATTCACCTAGGATCCGGATATTTGCATTCACGCCTCAATGAATTAAACATCAAATCTATTTTAACAAGTTACTTTAACTACTCTAGCTAACTGCCCTGTATTCTCTGCCTAATAATCCTAGATTGCCTTCCTTCCCATTTATACATTTATACTTATACTCCTCCCCTCTCCTACATAATCATCCTCTCCTATTATTCTCTCCTTTATCTTAACAATAAACCTTGTCGATGAATTTAATTTAACTATTTAAATTAATCCTCTTCTCCCCAACAACATATACACTCTTCTTCCACACATAATACCATAACTGCATACCTACCTATATTTATTATTTATATCCACCGTTAGTCGTATTTGCTTAATTAGGTACCTAGCTTTACTTTTTCCTATACACAGTTGAATTCAAAATAATCAATGAATGTATTTATGTACTTAAGTTATCTAGAGCTATGCGATGTTTGTGCATTTGTACAGAAAGTCCCTTTGTCATGTTTTATGCATACTCTTGTGGTTGCTTTCCATTCTCACTTCCACTATCTCGCCTAATGCTTTGTTATCTCTTTTAATGACTAACCTTAATTATCATATCATTTCCATAGTCAATTGTCTAAGCTTAAGTGCTTGCAATTACTACTTATTGTTTCTATTTACTCTTCTGTCCCTCTCAGTCTATAACATTTTCTATGAGTGCCAAATACTTCCCATTTCAAAAGACGTACAAACAGATCCATGCGAAATTAAACAATACAGTTAATAATAAATCATCCACATTCCCTAAGAGCTCTTTCCCTACTTTATATTTATTCAGAACTCAGAACTCAGAGTGAGAGAGAGAGAGTCCACTTCCACAATGGAACTTTTAGTGTACAGAGCAGAAATAATGTACTCATCTATATTTACTTACACTAACAAACGAATGAAAATGCAACGAGTAGTTCTTGTCATTTGAATGACAGATGGATTACGTAAATCAACAAATAGCTCATGAAAGGATCGAAATGATGATACTTGTCTTGACGTCTTTGACAGCTCTAGCATTACGCCATGCTTAACCTGACAGTCTGATACTATTACATTTGACATGGACTGAAACAGAAAGAGTGTATTTCCAACTCTTTTTCTCTCCAGCTTCACAATCTATATCTAATGATATTATATTATTTGCTTATACCTATATCTACCAATCCATAATAATTATTACATTTTATATCCTATTTTTCCTTCAGCTCCATATAAAACAGGATTAAACAGTACAAGACTGCAGATGCCATTGTATGTTACTATACTTAACCTTTCATCTCTGCTTTTGTTTGTAATACTCTTTCATGTCATGATAGCATTCATGGAATCCCGATTTCTAACGCAAAGAGGTCACTTATTCGATTAAATGGTACAATGGAATTGCAATAATCATAGACTGGGTATGCTCATGTGTAGCAAAATGACAATGTGGCACAT
>JABASI010001935.1:0-22020 GCA_019776505.1 Tomocerus nigrus
CAATACAATTGCATGCGTCTGTAATTCCACACCGTCGGTGATTCCCGTCTCCTGTAAAGTCTGTGCGTCTGTGTTTCCGTGTCACCGTTCTATCAGGCTGATATTTGATACTGGGTAGTCGCAAGCTATTCTAAATTCCATCCAACATGCGTACACACACGTACCGTTGAATACTAGTTTAGTGGAAAGGATAGGAGGCACGTTACCTTAAACCATCGTTCTTCCTTCAAAAGACCATTTCGGAGAACGAGTGATTTTCTATTGTTCACCTGGGAATCGCTCCTATGTCTTTGCTGCAATAGAAAATAGCAAATTCAAAGCAAATCCTCCTATACAGTAGAAATTTTCAAGATTGCTATTGGCATGCTTTGGTTTCATGTTATTTCTCTTACGTAATCATCATAGGCATCCTTCGCAGCAGTCAGTGCCAATACTAAAATTAAAGGTACGGCAGTTGTGAATGGGGTAAGAGATGAAATCACTGGAATTACCTGAAAGTGATCGTTAAATGTCATTATGATCTATCATGAATGATCATCAAACATGAACACAAAACAATTATAAATATTGCAAAATAACCCGTAAAACGAGTCACATTACATTTACTAATGACGACTCACGGTTACTTTCTCAATTATTTTGTAGGTCTGAATGTATACACCTATTTCAATTTGCAATGTTAGATAACAATACTATCAGACTACAGAAAAAAGTAAATCATGACTGCGCCTCATTTCTTGATTTAAAAGACTTGTTTAAACAGACTTTTATCCCATCATTTTAAATGATATCAGAATCAAAACGCTTTAACAGCTTTCTCTTACTTTTCAAATGTAAGTCAGGTGAAAAGCCAGCCACAGGCATCAAAATCGAATGATTTGTTTGCTACTATTTGTACTATAAAATAATGTGCGATTGACGTTATAAATTCTAAGGAAGGTGAGAGAAAAGTGAAAGTTAGGTGAAAGTAATGATATAAAGACCTATACACCTACATATTATACTTGAGAGGCTCTTGCAATCCAGCAGTAAGAAACGCAATTTTACATTATATATGGCAATAACAATGAACATATTCATAAAAAGGTTCGTAACGAAACTTACCTGAAGCACCAATAGACACAAAAAATAGAAATTGGCTAATCGCTGAAATTGCTCGAAGAGATTAAGAGGTAGGAAAGTCACCACACTATATTTGGACGTTTTGATCAGGTTATTCTGTAAATTATAATTATACGACATTTAAATTACATTTACAACATTGCTAGCAATTATCAAATCTAATTAGTTATATTATTATAACTCAAATATTTCTGGACATTTTAGTGCCGCGTATTTAGTGTAACGTAAAATCAGAAAAACTTAGATTCAAGACTTTCACTTGCAAAACAATGACTGCTGACAGACAATTTAGACAACTGGGGCACAATTATATAGGGTTCAAATTCTGATGATTTTGTCTCATGCTTTGCCACAGATGGATATTATGTAGAGGTATCATTTGTAGTATTTCTTAACTTGGCAAAATGTACAAAACTACGAACTGCGAATAGTGCAGCAGTGCAGCTATGCTACATTTACCTATAATAGCAAAAGTACCTCTCGGAAAAGTTTTGACATTTATTTGTATGTGTTGTGTGAAAGTACCATGTGCTACAATCGAGTGGTGTATACTATACGTAACAATAGAATTTTGAGGTAAGATTTTTGTAACTCAATGAAAACCCTGTGGGGCTTGGACTTAGAGATGAAGAAACTATACGAACAGGATTTCTTAATGGTAGCAAAAAGTGCTGGTAATCTTAACGAGTGCTATAAATGGAGCAGTGAATAACTACTACAAGTTGTACAACAATCGTATTAGGTGCGATTGTGCGAATAAATGTCTCATTGCCTGTAAAAGGGAAAGTATTACGTACAGATTTAAGATTCGGATTTTGTAAAACAATAAAATTTTCATAAGCGTCCTTCAGGTTTTTTATCGTATCAAGTGAATCGAGCTAACAGTGTAAGAGTTACGCTATACTGCATTGTACCTAGTAGTAAAAGCGTATGCAGAATATTGCTCTGCTTCTTGGTCTGTCTAGACTCCATGTTTTACTTTACGAGTTGGAGTCATAATCAATTCATGTTTGCTATTCATCACCATAAGAGAAAGCCTAACCTCGCTCGGTGCAGTGCTACATCAAAACATAAATAGTACATGCATGGGTAGCATACATTGTACATAGCCTGGCCNCTATTCATCACCATAAGAGAAAGCCTAACCTCGCTCGGTGCAGTGCTACATCAAAACATAAATAGTACATGCATGGGTAGCATACATTGTACATAGCCTGGCCTGGCATAAGTACAGTATCATATCATACTAGTACCTATAATCTGACTTGCTACACGTTTAATGTGTCGGACAGTTTATTGCTGAACTGAGGTCTAATGTTTACTTTTCATATTCTATAAAGAATATTTATATACTCTTAAACTTGTTACTGTAAAGATGACGCTATGTCGCTATATACGTTTCAAATAAATGTATGACTTGTATATGTGCATAGTAGACGTATTGTGTTATTTGTGTTGTAAGCTTAGCTTAGCTTAGAACAGATATAGGAAGAAACTTCAAATCCTCTGGAAGAGGTTTGATCCTCCTTATGTTATGTCATATATATATATCTATATAATATAATTCCGTTGATTCACCATACAATGACTGTTATCCAATGAATTCAAATCAAATGGTATAATCTCTTTAGAAACTAAAGCAATGAATGATGAAAGCAATGAAGCATCCCGACAAGCCGTAATCGGCGCACTAAATAACATTTAATACCTACAACAAAAAACAGATTTGATAATATTTAGTGAATAATGATTTGATTAGTGATCAAATCTAATTGTACCGTACCGTGCAGGACTAGGTATCCATTTATCCAAATCTGCATATCGCATATTATACTTCGCATATTAAGGCCTATAATCTATATATAACTAAACACTAAACAGTGGTCCTTACAAAATATTGTATGAAAGCTGGCAAACGTTGCTAACAAGTCCAGACAAATTGCCGTTACTTTACTAGATTATTGGATAACTTTAAAGTGGCAATGTGGGGAGGGAAGAAATGGGCTCGTATGCATTTCCAAAACGATCTTGACCGTCGTATTTCAGGGAATACTAAATTCAGCTGCATGTGATTAACACAGATTTAGAACGTACAAGTCAACAAGCACTTTTGCATATTTTGATATCATGTTATGTCTACGACAGTGATGCAACATATTGTGCATGGATGACAATTGCATAGAGAAAGTTAACTTAAATAAAATTTGTATTGAAGAAGAAAGTAGTTGATATTATACATAGCTACGTCATTATAAACTTTAAACTTTCTTAGATAATATGGCAATTTAGAAGCATTTAGCATGTATAATATAAATGCAATGCTACTACCAGCCGAGCCTTCCACAAATAATTCCTGTTCCTAACTTTACAGCAAAAATATAACCTCTGATGTGTCTGTTACCTTCAAACTCTATTAATTAAAGCCATAACATTCTCAAAGTAAACTGGCATTATGAATTACTTCGAGTAATTCACAATGCAAAACAGCCAAACATATAAATTAACTTAGTTGAGTATACAAATGACCTTATTAATAGCTGTTAACTGTTAAACTTAACAGACAGACACTTATGTCTGTATTCTGTATTTATTGTGCATGATAATTTAGGTGATCTGCACTGCACCTGCCTCTGAAGTCTATATACATAGATACATATGATACATATAATATAATATACATGTAGGTACAGTGACGTGACGTACTGCTATGTGCACGTGCCAAAAAACCATTGTAAAATTTATAACGTAAATGTCAAAAGTCGGGTCTAATGTATGAGGTAATGCAAAAGGCAAAAAGAGATGTTGCACCAACCAGGTATTATTTGGGTCAATAATTCATACGATATCATGATTATTGTGACTCTAATTTTTATGTTAGTGTTCTTAATAGCCCTAGCCCTTCACTCTGTCATATAATGGATTCGTCAACAAAGATTAATACGGAGTTTCGATTGACACTAACAGACATAATATGAGACATAGATGTCAACCTTGTAATCCTGTCCAGCAAACAGAAATGGTATATAAATAATAACTTTAATAGTTATTGTAGTAATGATTGTTTCACTACATGTTACGACATTGTCTTGTGCTGTGCTGTTATGTTACAAAATGAATTAGTATTAGTAATCTCTCTCATGCATTTTATACATTTGCTCATTTGCTATTGTTAGGGTCCTTGTATATCTTAGGATTACGAGAACAAACGTCAACGCAGTCAAAAGTCTTGCCATATTGTCGGCGGAGTAGAATAATAAGAGGCTACTACGTATATAATATCTATATTTGAGGGTCAACACATCCCATTTTCAATGATAGCTGTCATATACAGACAGACGTACAGATACTTAAACCAAAAAATAACAAAATATGCCATCCACTTACTGCGTATGAAAATTTCGTGTTGAATACTGGATCATTGGCTCGTATCCGCCTCTCAGTTTCTAAAATTGAAGAAATAACACGTCAAGTTTCAAGTTATGAATTTTGAAATTAAATACTTACATGAATAATATTATTATTAGCACTAGCAAACTTAATTCCTATTTACGTATAGTCAGTAAGCTAAGAGAGAGCATTTATTATAGCAACTTTAATGAACAGATACGATACGGTGTACACGTACAGTACAGTATATTCACTGTATTCTACACAATTACACATATTGGATTTGAAACTCAAAACTTTTTAAAAAAGTGCAAAATCTTATTTGAATGGAACACCCCTTTTTTCGTTATAATTAAACCACAGGGTGTATGTAATAATGTGCAATAATATAGTGTCCTTCAGGACATTCTCATACATAAGGAAACCATAAGGAACGCTTGATTCTAAAAATAGCGTCTATAATAAACACACACTATGCATAATACAACAGGCTATTTTCATCATGGTGCATATGACACCTTGTTGAATAGTTAAAACTAAAAGGGAAAAGTCTAATGAAAATGCCAGAGTCTTTCAAAATCACTTCATGTGACAATGTCAACAAACCAACAAAGATAAATCTAAAGTCTTCCGAAAGCCATGAAAAGGAAGTGAAGTATTTACACAGTCTAGCTAATTTAATTTAGATGGCCTACTTAGATAAGATTAAGTATCCGATAAAGTACCTTCCCCATTATGATCTCTGTAAGGTGGTTCAATCCCAAAAATCCCATCAACAATTCTCCAGTAGACTTTAGCAATAAAGCCAAGAAGACTAAGGACACAGGACGGCATTGAAGGCGTTAATCTTTGCCACGGCTCCCTCCACGGAAACGAGGAGTCGGCCGGACTTTCAACAGAATGCCCCTGAGTGTATGTCGTGGAATCCGTTCTGTCACAGCAGCTGGAGCAGCCAAAGCCACAACAAGTGTGTCTGGTTCGATATCCCCTCTCAAGCTCATTATCACCACATTCATCAGACAAATTATCGTCAACTCCGACAGGATCCCCCGCTCCATCTTTACCCCACGAAGTAGTGGATGAGGCAGAGGGGACGCTTTTTTGGGACGTTTTAAGTCCACTTTGTGCAGATGCAGACTTGAAACAAAAATTGGAATTCGTGGCTCTGGAAGTAGAAGGATGTCCATAGAGTGTCGTTCCCGACTGCACGGTTCCTGAGGAAAGTTGAATAGGGTGACCACCACAACCTTCACTGGCACTTGCACTTCTCCTGGCCATTATGATCGGTCCAGATGCTCTGCAAATAGAACTTTTATGCGAATCTGAGAATTCAACATTGCTGGATGAAGAGGGTAGTTGCGGAGGTACGGAATGGGATCTGAGAATCTCTTCCAGTGTCGTTACTTTGGCTGTAAATTTCATAACACTATCTCGAGGTACGGAGGCACTTTTCTCTCCAGTAACTTTCTTCCATGTGACATTGTGATGTGCAGCAGGTGTGGCAGTAGTAATGAGAGATGATGGGCCAGGGGCGGCGATTGGCATCGATGACGGCCGCGGATGCAGTAATTGGTTTCGAAACTGACGTGGATCCTTGGCAGATGACGACATAATAGCATTATCAATCCCTCCGTCGTGAACATCATCATCATCGTCCTCATCTTCGAAATGTGGAGAGTATGCGTTTCGCTTTTTCCTATGGTCCTTCGGAGACTGAAGACAACTTTTCTTTCCATTCGTTTTCCTCTCTTTCCTTATGAGCAGCCGAGTTTTGACCCCTGGGACGGCTGAGGATGTAGGGGCGTCGTTGGCAACTGCCCGGCGTCCTCCCCCTCGCCCCCCTCCCTTCCCTCCAGATTTAATCTGAAACACTTCCACAACGTCATCTGAGGAAGACATTTCTACACACGCACTTTTCTTAAGACTCACTTCAGAAATTAGTGGTAAGAGATGGAGGGAATCACAGACAGACAGATCCAACCAGACCTCTCATCTAAATTCAATTAAACATCTCAAAAGTAGCTCCTACGGCCCTGTCATTAGCAGTTGTACGTTTTTTCATGGCAGCATGTCCATGTCCTCCAATCCATTCTTGGCTTTGCTCATATCCAAATCCATCTTTTACAATCAGAGATATTTCAGCATAAGGATGGCAATCGTCCAAGGAGTGAATGCTCATTTTTAGCGCAGGTACCGGTGGTGCTCGTACAGCCAGAAAGCGAATCGTCGGAAACTTAACGAGACTACGAATGCCAACACAGTAGTTGCCTCTATTTTCCTCTTTATCGTCCTCCATAATAATTTAATGGCCACTTCACTTTTGCACTGCACAGCTTTCCTTTTTACGACTTGTATTCTACCTTATAATAATATTATATTATTATGTTCTTTGCTTGATATGTGGGACAACACGGCACTCTTGCGAAGCCCTTCTCTTCCACCTCCCAAACCCTTCAATACAATAATTTTTTATATTGCTCTTTTTGTCAGAGAGTAGACAGGCAGAGAGGCAGGCCACGTCTATATAGTCAATTTAAGTACAAGTAAAATACTTCTCCTCCTACATATGCATGAATACCTTATTCCGGCTACAGCAATCCTTCGTCTATTAAGCTACTACGGAAATTATGTCACCAGCAACCACCTGGAGAGAGACGAATGGACGCATAGTAAAAGTAGGAAGGTATTTTATTTGTGGAGAAAGTCCAAGCAATGAATACAAGTACCTACACATTGCACACTGCACTATCAATGTTGTCAGAGCCAAACGTCACCGCGGACCGAGTTCCTATACACAAATCCTTATACTGGTACATAATCCCATATGAGACTTTAGTCACAAATTCGCAAATAAGACGGGTTTCCAAAGCTATAACCAAAGCAGTCCGATGGATCAATTCATTAAAAATTTATGGACTGTCTGTCGCTGCTTCGTCCTCTTTTCATTCAACATCAATATTTTGCAGCTGCCAGTAGCTTCTCAAATCAATGAAGCCAAAGCGAGCTGGCTATTTCCTGACGAACGACGAAAAATATTTCTCATCCTACATATTACGGGAATTTTCTTGCTGATATGTCGCTACACAAATTAAAGATCCTGTACTAACACATGTGAGTAGAGTATTTTCAAGATAAGACATACACCACAGATGCATTATTGTAAGAGTAAATGCTTTACGATGCTATGTAAGACTACGCTTGTCAAAAACGACACAAGACAGCTTGTATAAAGGTGTAGAAGAACACAGAATAGAATTTAATATTTAAGTATGTTTCGTTTACAATTACATTCACTTATTTATTATGCATGTAATTGTGCACCAGCGTGAGTAGGGGAAAGTCAATTACAAATATTCCTGACAATAAATACAGTTACTTGATTTGTTTTGGTATTTAACTTTCGAGGGTAACATGTAGTTTCAGACTAGCGAAACCGGTGATCCACTTTAATGATGGTTACTCCACAAAATAGATAAGGGTAATAAGACTGTCAATTTGTCAAGTATATAACATTAGAGTATATTCAAAACTAGTATAAAACACAACACCTGTAATCAACTGACTCTTGCGTTGGGAAATGGCTAGAAGAAGAAAATATGTCGAATGCGTTACTAGTATAAACGCTATTAACTACACTGTAGAATGGCTAACTGTAGAGTAGTTAGTAAGTTGGAACCTGGATTGTACCTTGTAGTAAAACTGTAACTACCTTGCTAACAAACCAAACCACTGTTACATAATGTTTCGTTCAGGAGCTAACTCAGTCTTGGAACAGAGACGAACTGGTGGCAAGTATGTTTGTTGTCAAAATCGAGTTGACTAGTTGATATTGTCCATTGTGCAGTATAGGCAAGGCAGTTAAATATTTGGCCGCAGTAGTAGTAGTCTTTGTAATATGCAGAAAATCCGTGGTTCACCCAATACTACGGACCATGTGACCACACTCCGGCAGTTCTGTCTCTATCTCCCGATACTTTTTACTAGCAAATGGAACGAATTCTAACGTTCAGACTTTTAGGCAACTGGAATTCGACTACAGTGAACTAAGCTACACTGCTGATACTGATGCTCTCTCTCCCTCGCCATGCACTAACAACACTGCCTGTCTAGCAGCACTCTGTATATCTGTAGTTTTTTAGGGACGGCGACTGAGAGCGACGAGTTTTCTACGTACATCCGCTGGAAGTATACAAGAGAAAGAGAGTAGTGGATATAGCGGGTAGGGTAGCAGTGAATCTTAGTATCGGTACCTTACCATGCCATGCCAGCTTTATTAACTTACCTAAACCATACTTTATGTATAAGACTATGCTTTTGAGTGCATGTGCACTAAAGAATCCGATCCTGGCCGAACCCGGGCAGGAGGATGAACTGAAAGGAATTCAAATTCACTAGCAGCTAGCTCTTAGAACACAGAGCAAAGCCATGGAACAGACCTAGGCAAACTACCTAAGCTAGCTAGGTAACTGGCAATACATAACGAAAACTGAACAACAACGGAGAACGCAGCCTACGAACGAACCAAATGTGTGAGGCTTAAGCGAAGGCACTTACATAACACGCTACTACAACACTCTACAGATATTATTTGTATGTATGGAAAACCGAAATCCTGGCAGCAAGTTCATTCCTACGTTACGTCACTCGCCCTTTTAATCGATATCAGGAACAGCGCAGCATACATTCAGGACACTTTCTCGTAAATACACAACCCAAAATATAATAATAAATAAATAAACATCCCTGTATCCAACAATTAACCCTATGCCATGCAATCCAACAGTTACATTCATTACAAAAAATTAAAGAGCAGCTAATTATTTTCAAATAATATACCTAGTGCTTCGCTATTCGCTAGTTACTCTTCCAGCAGATACTATGAATGATATACATTGCAACACATACCACCTTAGAACTACATAAACATAGAAAGTTAGGGCTTCAAAATAATTTGCACTGAAGATATTACTTTATGGAATTGGCTTCACTAATTGAAAAAGAACCCCTAGCCAGTAACTTGCTTGTTAGTGCACAGATATGTGAATGTGTAGGTAGGGTTGTATACAATGCATTAACTGGTTGTGTTCCGTATTCCGTCATAGTCTATATAAGTGTGCAATGCTCCAGAGCATCGGTCCAAATCCAATAATTGTCAAATAGCTTGCCTAAAAGTACCGTTTTCTATTATCGTTAAATTAAAGAGTAAAAGTTTTCCGGTGCTAATGGAAAATGGACCAACTTAACAACATAGCACTAATACTTACATCTTTTCCACTACTTTTAGGTTTAGCTTTTAACATTTTCACGAGCTTTACTTCATCTCAACTAAAAGTCATTATGTATTACCTTCTTCTTCGTTATCTAATACCAATGCAACTACCAACTGCACAGATATTGTAAATCATTGGTCAGTAAAACTAAAATAAATTATTTAAGTGCATCTGCATCTTGAAGATAAGGAAAAATGTACCTACCAATCGACCATGGAAAATTGTTATTATTAGATTGATGCATATTTACTCATTTCTGTTAAGATCTGTTGTTTATTGTCTGCTTTCTTATAACTACTACAATCATTAAAAAACTGGAAAGCAAGACACTGGAGTCTTTTCAATTGCAATTAGATGCTACGTATACCAAAAGTTAATGTCCTTTTGATGGAACCAGCTTAGTGATTATTTTATTTTAAGAAGATTAGTACTTCCAAAATGAAATGGCTAATCTAGCGAGCGAGAATTTGCAATGACTATATACAGATTAATACGTCATACTCCCAATATTTAGCACAAAATTAAGAAAGAGCAAAGTGTCTGAGACCTGAGAGCTAAGTAATAAGTATATAGGGACACTCTGTGTAAACATCAGAATGAATAAGAAATAGCCAACAAAACGCCCGAGCGTTGCGAATTGAAAAGACCGTTGCCGTTCGGGCTCATTGACTTCTGTCATAATCATTCTGCCCATAGGTAATTCGCCTGTCCTATATGTAGTACATTTATGCATTTTATGAGAAGGAATACTCTACCACTACGACTACCAACAATTTCCATCCTATTATTGTATAAGTTATAAATACGTATATAAAAGTAGCGTATGGTACAGATAGTAGTAGTATGGGTATATAATCAAGAATAGGCAAATATTGAATACGCCTACTAAAATTGCATTTTCATACTACATACTACACTTATAGTATACAAACTAAACCATTTAAACGGATTTTACCATCAATTTTCATAGGAAACACAATGAGCTAGCTGATACAATTATTTTACGACTGCATTTATTTGGCCAACATCACTCATTGTCAGTCCGAGGGCATAGTTTGCGATGCTATGCAAGTAGAAATTAAGTGGTTCCATATGCAATATTAAACATACATACATTGGCAAGCCTTTTAAAAGGTTAGTAAATGTCTGACATAAGAACACACTACTAACAGTCAACGGGTGATCATGTAAAACTTCTATATTTAACAACTGCGGTTTTCAGTTTGCTACTAACAATATACTTAGTAATGCAAATATTGTAAAACATACTATCATTCGCCAATAAGGGTACTATTACTAATGAATTGTTTACTCCTCTACTACGTATACTAAGCCCAAAAATAATGTTTTCTGCACACGCACACTGCATGGTTATTAAAAGCCTATTAATTTTGCTAATTTTGCCAAAAAATTTGGTCTTACTGTTTTCAAAATAAGAAAGTTCAATTGATCTTTGTTCATTTACACAAATGCACACAAACAAAAACAAATTGCACTTAATAATATAATTGTTTACAAGCTGGGTACTGCAGCGAGTCCAATGCGGGATACTACTTTCATCTAGCGGTGAAAGTCGAAGTTATGAAACCTTCGCTAGAAAGTTGAGAAACCAGGTCTGTAGATGTGCTTTACTGTGCGAGGAAAGCCATCAAGTCGGCAAGAGAAAGCAAACTTCTTTAACTTCTAGCTACCCCAGATAATACAAAACACTGCACTTTCACCAACTAACTGATTGTGAGACAAACTGTCTCAAGCTATTCATACCATCCGATGATACTAGCCACAGGGCCCTCCGATACGCAACAGTCTCATCTCATTTTATTGGATGGAACGGCAATGTAGTGAAAGTTGCAAACAAACACAAAAGGTAACATTCCTTCGAGTTGTCTCGTTAAATACTTTCAATCGACATTTTCTCTATTTCGCGTCGTATTATATACCTTATTGTTTAAAATACGTACTTTGTCTTACAATATGGGAATAGGAATCTCACATAAGATACATATGAATTTTCGTCTTTCTCTTTATTGATGATATCGTAGGGGTGAGTGAGACTTGATATGGTATATTAGGTATATTATTGTACAATTTGTACATTACACATGGCCTAGAGTTATCTATCCGGCAGGTGGACAAAATGAGTTAAAATAGTGAAAGGTTTGGTAAGCACGGATAAATGATTACAAAAACACAATTTCATTATTGGATGCAGAATTTCTTGAGTTTCATTATACCCGTATAGCTTGTTAGCTT
This sequence comes from Tomocerus nigrus, assembly GCA_019776505.1. NCBI lineage: Eukaryota > Metazoa > Arthropoda > Collembola > Entomobryomorpha > Tomoceridae > Tomocerus > Tomocerus nigrus. The sequence continues at coordinate 12,033 of JABASI010001935.1, forward strand.
AGTGAAAAAGAAACATTTATTACCTAATGCCAACCATTTATCAAATATTTTTATTATCTGATAAAGTTCGGTCCCCAAGATAGAAACATGCTACCATTACGATTCGACCGCCTGTATCGAGATATAATAGAGGTGCATGTGAGTGATAACTTCTGTTATTATTAATTTTCTATCATTTTCTGTCCTATTTTTCTCTTTATCGCACTTTTGCATGTGAAAATGTGAACTACTTTGTGTACTCGCATGGAGCTAGCAGACATTGCATATATATATCTCAACGAATTAGTCTGAAAGGTATTCCCTTAGGTGTGGCTTGCAATAACCTAGCGATACTTGTATTGGAGCACACAAATTGACAAAGTAGACATTGACGTGATCTAGAGCGTATCAAGAAAAAACATTGGGGGATTACTTCAGGAAAGGAATCCTATATTTGCATTCCCACAAAGTCAATACTATAGAATTTTTTATAATTGATAACAAATGAATATTCTTTAACTATTCATTAAAGAATAATTTTGAAAGCGTGATACTGATGTGGGTTCTGACTGAGGGTAAAATGACACAATGGAATGTATGAAATGAACTACCCTCTCGCTACACTCTTCAACCTTGTCGATATTTGATACCTCTAAGGTGTGCTTTAGCAGAGTCATTATTATTATTATTGGCGGTAGGAGGAGGAGGTAATCAACAAGAGAGTGTATTACAAAGGCTTGGTTCTCAAGGCCCTAGCCCGTAGTTCTAAAGCTTTCTCCAATAAGCCAATACACCATACACCCACCTTCATGCGTGCCAAGGTGAATTTTACGATCGCTAACCTATCTTACCTCTCTATCTGTCTTTGTATTTCTTGGGTAGCCATGCAGCCATTACCGAATTTAGTACTTTCTCCCATGAAAAATTTCCTATTCACATTCCAGACCCCAGATAGGCATACTGCCTAGGGATCTACCAGAATCTACCTGTACCTACCTACGTCACATAATGCATTATAAATGAATTGCGCAGAATAATATCAAAAAATCTCCCACGACAGTTTTAAAGTATTGGTGTGAAAGCATCATGTTAAGACAAGGTTCGTTAATACTTAATGGGCAAATGTACAAAAGGAATTATTTATGAATAGGTTGTAGTTCTGAGTATTTCCCATCGATGCTCAAGGACACAGTGACTATAATAACTAATCGATGGCTACTTGTCTACCTGAATATTTTTTATTGCTTTCATCTCTATTTTCTCTTTAAACGATGACATTAAATAAATGAACCCAAGACCATAGTAGTGGCGTGCAAGAACATTAACCTTATTTGCACAGCAATACGAAATAGTGACTAAAACAGCATTAAGTATTAGGATAAACAAAACAAGACGAGTTCTCATTTTGCCTACCACTTAAATTAAAAGCTTACTATAACATTCGTGAGTGACCGTCGTTATCATGTATGTAGATTTGCGGATTTAGGTCTTTTACGTATGCTTATCTTTACAGTGGAAATAGTGGAATACACAAAAAACAAACCGGAGTTTTTCACTAAAAGTAAGGAACATGAATAAATTATTAGCGAAGAATAAATGATATGACAGCTTATCCAACACATGCATGTGCATGAACTTGAGTCCGTTCTGTGTCCCGTCATATATTGAGTTCTCAGTTAGCCACAATTTCCTATCATAGAATTATACCGACCATTATCGACATGAAAAACGCTGAAAAAAAGAACGGAGTCCGAAACGCCTTTTGAAGTGGACATCACGAACAAATAGTCGCAGCAACTGTCAATCTATCAACAACTCTGAAGTTGTGTAAATAATTCATGACATCATTAGCGTAATGCTCCCGTTATTTTTTTCCCAATCGAATGCATTTTTCAATAGTCTCTTCAACTTTTCGTGACTCCGATGCTAATACAGATATGATCATACCTTTAGCTACTGCGTTCCTTATTAAATGCATAATTGTACGTCATATTCGTAATTCCGATAAAACATTCTTCATCGTATCTGTTCATTTGTAAAGTAAAGGGTCTCTCGTTGAAAACAGTACTTAATGCTTTTACTCAAAGTTAAAGTAATATAGTTTAGAGAAAGGTTAATATACAAAATATACATACTTACCTCTTGGCTCGTCATCTTTTCTGGTGATAAACCTGACCATTATTTTCAAATGGCTTGTGCAGGTGAGGCCTAAAGCGGACTTGTGAACTGAGTGGACACGCCCGTGTGCCAAATTCCATGTGAATCATTCGGGGGCAGTTGCAAAGGCAACATTCAAAAAGTCTTCATCGTAATCCTTTTCCGCCAGTGACAGAATTAGTTGTGATAAGTATTGGGTAAATGTATTAGGCACAAGAAGTGTATGATTAACGATGTCGTAGTTAAAAGTCAAAATGTTATTATATCACACATTCATAGATGTAGCACAAAACAAATTAGTATAAGTCGGTAATAATAATATATAGAGGTATCAGGTCACATATGCAGGTACACAAAAACTGGTCGAACTAGATGATTAATCATTAATTCCAAGAATATATTCCTAGGTTGTAGGTACGGACGATTGCAAAATAGTATGTAAATAAATGTAACAAACGATGACACACACAACTCACAGTTCTAATTCCAACGCTTCTGCTTTCGTTCGCCAAGCTGTTTTCGTATACAATGAAGATACGGTACGTACGATACTGTTCTGCGGCGACCTTAACAGTGGATGCACACTTGGCTAGAATTTGTTATTGAATGAGAAGCGACGGGACGGCACCAATTTGGAAGACTATCACTTTGTGTTTGCATTCAATCGGACCGGATAACATGGAATTGTTGACTGACAATTTACTGCATTTTCGATCTGGAAAAAAAATATGTATACATAAGTATAATATTAGCATAAATGCTTTGGTACTTTAGTGCGTCACAAACACAATTGTAAGTAGATTATATCTTCAATAAGAGTTCACAACAATAATTATGACCTGACTTACGAAAGAGAACAGAACGTTGATATTTGTCCACTGATATAATGTAGCAACATGCATATTGTTCCGAAACAACAGTTTGTAAAGAATGAAAATAACACAAAATAGTATACGTAGGTAAGTATAAAGACAAAACTATAACCTACCAGAGTGATTGTATGCTAGAGGAATAAGGAACAAGAAGGTTTAAACTTTTGGGGAGAAATAATTTAATAAATAAGTATATGTGGCATGTGTGTGGAATAGTGTGGATATAATATCCATCTTAGTCGTAGTCGTACTAGTAGTATGTATACATATTAGTGACACGCACACATTTTCGCTGGCTTAGCCTCGTAAATTATTCAAGGAACAAATGTAAAGAATATTTAACCACAAGATTTTAGCGATAGAAAGAATGGACTATGAGGACGTGAGTTATTGGGCTACAATCTACAACTATACAAATAATATAACTACTAGTGTCGAGTGTCTAGTCTACGTGTCTATCTACACTGCAGTCTGCACTTGCCCCACTTGGTAGTAGTTCATAGTTGGTGTTACTATAAGTGCTTACATTCTAATTCTATATAGGTAAGCGTACGTATGATAGTAATAATATCAATAATAATGCTTTGTATTTCAAGGTTTCTATTTTTTCTATTGACGATAGAAGGAAGACTGACTGAAGCGACTTAGTTTCCTAATCCTTGCAACAAAAATATATGTATTGCACACACACATTGTACTTATACTATACTCATCATATCATCAAAATATACCATTATGTCCCAGCTTTTGTGCTCTTTCTTCCACAATAGTTTCATCAATAAAGTTGCTCATAGTACAAACCAGTCCATTTCTATGTAGTAACTATATACAGAACGGGGCGCTAGAAACCGTTCATATGAATTTCGCCGTGTAAATGTCATCGACTTTTCACACAAAATTACCCCAATAATTTTTTTCGCGCCTTTTGCCTAAAATTTCATTTTACTTTCACTTTTCCAAAACTGAGTGAAGTAAAAGTTTAATTTTGTGGAAATGGAGTGAAAAATATATTGGTGTGCTATTTAGGAGTGAAAATCCGATATTTACACGTTGAAACTCATGAACAGTTTCTAGCGTCCCGTACTGTACTGTAGTTGTGTCCGATATACATTAGCATGTAGTTTCCCATTTGTCACTTTGATTTCTGGTACAGTTAATGAAATACAACAATAGGAGAACAGAATGAACACAGCAGCTTTTAGACTTTTCAGACACTTGTTCCTAGACGTAGTTGTTCACCAAAACATTATTAGTTCGTTGAGTTGAAGAATAACTTATTACATTGTAGTATTCTACAGGAGATTCTACGAAACGTACATGAAAGAAAAATTGCAGTAATCAATAACATCTAACAGTAAGTAGTATATGCTTTGTCATATTAAACGGATATTACTTGGAGGATTGGTTGGCTTGTGCTTCGCGTAATGTTTAGAGTTAGGTAGGATCGAACCTAAAAACTCCAAATAGAGTTTGCCAATTCCTGGAAATATGAATGTAGTCCCTTTATTTGAATTTGCCATATGCCTATATTTCTTTTGTTATTGTTAGACAAGTAAGCTAGGTAAAAGCATCACCGTTCTCAAAATGCAACACTACGTATTGCTTTATAACACTGAAAAAATGTGTAAATGTAATAGTAAACTAACTTGCAGTTCCGTCCGCTTATTAGTTCCATTAAAAGTACGCATGCAATACATTGAAAATTCAACCGATATTTGTATACATACGTTACGTTGTATAAATATGAGTACCTAGTACCTACACATATGTAGAAAAGCTTTCTCTTTTTCCATTGAAACACTGTATGAAATTTTCACTGTATTTCTACTTTCACTTTCCAATACTCATACCTACTAATATCAGTAAGATTTCTGATCATATGACAAACTTTTTCATAGATCCAGGAATTAAGAACTTGTATAGTCAATGGTCATACAGTACCCCAAAGCAAAGACAATTTTTATAAGAATTGTGGAGTATAATGGACCGACTATGAACGTATACTGAAAACAAATTCCTTCTACGATTTCCCGTCGTAAAGTGACGTTTTGTACTGCTTTGGCTAAACAAAAGGTTTTCTTCAGCCCACAATACAAGCTTGTAGAAGCTTTTCTTATTATTTAACACAATCTAGAAAGTTCCTAGGATTGTCAGTTGCTATAATATGACTTCTATACAAGCAAAAGCATATGGTATATACACTATCTAAGTCTATTTTATTTTTACAAAACGTATATTATAGTAGGTCAAGAATGAGAGGAGAAAGTTTAATCTAATCAATCGATACAGAAACTTTTGTCTCTTGCTGTCCATTATGTACACCTGCACCGCATACGACGTTGTGAATAGCTTTATTTGCCCCTATCACATCTACACTATAGGAAAATGTCTTAGATCTTTTTCACAGTCCAGATTCTCTAGTTATGTATCGCAAACTGAGTTAGAGTAACCTCCAGACCCAGACATCTATCTATAGTAAATAATCCTTGAACTCCAAGTAGTTGTTCTTTGCATCTGTTGCTACACACTTGAGACATTCACTATTTCTATTCGGTAGACCTTCTTTGGAGATTTTGATAAAGATCTTAGTGTCTATTGTCTAAGGAGTTCGCTAAAAGTTGGCACACAAAAAAAACTATTTATTTGATGGTTAACGAGCGTTCAACATAAATAAGTATGAAAGAATGTTCCAGATAATGAAATATATATATATTTTAAACATTGAGGCTAATGCTATATAATGTCCTCATAAATCTGTACTGTAACTGTAACACCAGAACCCTCACTCATTCCTAAATTGGTTCCGCCAATGTTGGTGCGTAATAAAAAATCCTACACGTAAGTTTAATCCACCGAAATAGGGAACTAAACGTTGTGCATGTGGTGAACCCAGGATTGGGGTTTGCATAAATCTGTCTGACAAAGTTATTTAAAAATCAAATTAATTCTACCATTCAGTCCATGACACTGCTGGGAATGAGATTGCTTCCGATTTTCCATATAATCAGTCACTGTCACAATACTAGATTTGAACAAATACGGTTATAATAATATAATTTATACGCGGAAAACTGTAATATTTTAACCATTATTTTATTAGTATTAGATTTGGTGTAATTTTGGCTGCCATTTTCATGGACTTTTCATTGGCCCAATTGGTAGAGACTAGAGACTCATTTCACCATGTTTTGGAAAATAGCAATACAATAATCCCAGGTGGTAAACAGTAGATAATAATATAATAATCAAGAAGATCGTGCTTTAAATGGTATAAAGTAAGTATGGTCGGCTTCAGCTTAAAACTTAGTGGCAAGTGCAAATTGTATTGTGGAGTGTTCTCCAGGAACGACAACGACAACACTTTGAATTTCAAATACAAGACAATGACTTTTGCACGAAACATATTGAAAACTAAAGTTACAAAGTATATAAAGTGTACCTATAACATTATTTGAGTTCACAAAGGCCAACAACTAATAAAAAGTTACCCCCGTTAGTATGCCTACTATCGCCTACTGTATATTAGACATAATTGTAAAGCTATGTATTTGTAATTAACATTAATATTATATCGTATTGCTTATCAAGCATTATGCAGACTGCTGGCGCTGGCTATTTAAAACAGTATATAAAAATACAGTAGCTCTCTGTATGAATTACGCAGGTATCTATTTCCACTTTGTACACTTACAACACTTGCATGCAAGACATGTAAACAATAACTTATACAATTAATATAAGCACAAATTATTCGGAGAAAGAGTTACTAAATGAGTATAGGCTATTATCTCTGGATTTTAGTTACAGAAGGGAGTATTTAATTAAACGTTCAAGAACGACTTACCACCATGGCTTTACAAACTGCTGCTGATCCTTGAGGAATTATATTGCGTAAATATTATTATCAGGAGAGAGAAAGTAGTGAATGAAAGAACTAAGAAAAGGCTATGGCTATACATAGAGGTCTAAACCACGACTCCCTGCGCCCTGCATTGTCACAACACACAAAACATGAACTGGGCACTGCACTGTGTATAATATTAGGAAGTCCTGAATCGTGAGCTTACTGTCGTGACGAGAGTAGTTTACAGTATGATTACGGATTGCTATCAGCAGACAAAAGCTGATAGGTCGGCAAGACGGCTGTTCTATACTTCAGGAATGACGTCCATACAATACTGAGGCATGGGGCTTGCTTACACTTACTTGTCAGCCACATGAAGTGAAATGAAGGTATTATAAAGGCGGGGTCGTCCAGGGTCTCTCCCAAAGAATCAAATATCTACTCGTATGAAATGCTATACAAAATCTCACACTAGCTAACTAATAAGCGTAAGTGGCTAAAACGCAAGGTACAAGTACAATCTGTAAGTAAAGTTGGAAGTATGCTTCGGGAAGTACTGTGGTGGGGTTCTATACACAACGAGAAATATCAATAAATTGTGAGAAAATAAGAATAACACTTTTATTAGTTCTCTTTTTAGTGCACACAGTGCACAGTGCATATATAGCACGAACAAGATGACGACGCGACGCTATAATGAAAGAGGCAAAGGTACAAAGACATGGAGAAAGTACAAGTACCGGGTTGGGTAGCTTATTAAACGCTGGAAGAGTAACCAGCTACTTTCTTTCGCCTAGGTACCTTACCTACCTATGCATACCATAAATGCAGGCCTTTCACGTAGCATATAAACGTATTTAGTCAAGGGGAATCGAACCGAGCCTAAACTTACGACACTTTAGTTGAAACATTACACTATTTGCAGAAGATAAAATGTCCATGATTTATAATATTTAAGAAGGAAGAGAAGAGATATAGATTGCCGATTGGTACTTAACCTTACTATATCTACTGCAATAAAATTGTAGTCAAGTAAGTAAAGTAAGGGTAATAGCCTAATAATAGTTTGAGTACGAAATTAATTAACATGTATGGGTGTATAGTAGATACCAATGCAAAATGCAACAATGGCAAATACTAAGTATAGAACTTTTGTGTACTAATTATTAAACAGTTTCCTATTCCCTACAACTACCTGTCAGGAATGGAAAAAGAAAAACTTAAACCTTCATTATTATTATCAGCGAAGGTTGAAAATTTCGATACATTTTTTGTCGATTTCGTTAGCTTTTTAGTTCGTCTACTGGAGAGCTTATGGAATCACACATTCTGCGTGTTTGTCCGTCTGCTAACACGCTAACTCTCTCCCGACCGAACACATGCATGAGCGGAAGTTGACCAAACTACTCAAAAACATTGCATATAGGCATGTCGGCCTGCGACAGATAGTATAAACATTTATATACTGCTTCTACCCCTGCTTCTACCCTACCTAATAATTACATTTTATAGTAAAATCAAATATTACGGATATGGATGCACCTGGAGTATAGGTAAAACATTGAACACTGCTTCTATCTTATGCTTGATATTAGTCGTTCAAACCACTGCAAACCGCTTTCATTATGTGCTTAATCAGGTAATATAAAACATTGCACATTTCCATCATGTAATTAATAAGCATAATGGGAGTGTAAAACATTAAACATTGCGCATCGTTTCTTTCGTGCACACTGCTTCCATAATATAGTGTTTCTAGCAAAATTCTTCCAGGGTACCCAACAGTGGAACGAGCTTTTGAGCTTTAGATCCGCTCCCTTAGACGGAAGACGCTCTACTGGCGAAAAAGTGAGAATACATTATAATTTTATTACAAACTATCATATTTTTTACTGCGGGGCCTCGTGCCTCGTCCTCTAAATGACAGTCCCATGATGGTCCCATGACAGTTCAGTTGTTACTACTTATAATATTATTATCGAATCAACACTGCTGTCCTCACAAATATTCACTACCTTTTCTATCATTTATCCACTGCTAGAAATAATTCATTCATGCAATTGTACTGTCATTGCCACTGCAAGGAAAAATGCAAAGGAAAAATTAAAGTTTTGTTAATTTACGAACGATTTAAACCGAAGAAAATGTAAACTTGATAGTTCTAGAGACTCTAATAGCAGTGTTTTAGAAAGTTTGAACGTTCTATATCTCTTATTCCGTTTCTGAGATGCATAGCAAACATTGCTACCGACAGACGGACAGACAGACAGATTTATCATTCGCATAATGCACGTTCCGGCACATAATAAAATAATATACAAGTTTATGGAACGCATAAAAGGACGTACTTTCTCCCAATTTGAAAAGATCCAGGTAGTCGAGAGTCGAGGATCAGAAAATAAGAGCGCTGCCTATAATATTATAACATCAAAGTAATTAATTTTCAATTACTAATATTCTCTGATGGTAATAATTTTATATTGTTATTACTGTTTCGGAAAAACTGATAAGATGAGATTTTTTGTGAAAACGTTCAATGTTGCGTTTTACCACACAAATCGAAAAAACGACGACAAAATTAAGATACTTGATTATAAATATTATTAATTAGTTATTAGATTACTTTCACTTAAAAATGGGCGCTTTAAGTACTAAAGTACTAACTAACTTTGTCCTAAACTTTCTCTTAGCAAGCAAATAACACGATTTCTGATTGTTGTTCTTTTGTTACAATATGGATAGGTACTCATTTTGATTATTATTTTGTTTTATGTTACCTGTATGTATTGTATAGCTAAGTATATAATATTCATGAGGACTGAGGACTATGATTTCCTGTTTCATATTGTAGCAACAAAAATTGTCACAAATTACGACTTATGCCTGCACACAATGTACAGGAAAATTGTATTGGTGAAAGTTACGGTGCAAATAATCGGAAGTTCCAGCTAACGTTTCGTTTTTTGAAAAGTATTTGACCAGGTCGCACATAATATGGTTTTATATTCCCCAAAGATAATTTTATTATTATAAAATACATTATTAGGCAGTGGTTACACTGACTTATACATCCAACGATTTCTATTATCGGAGAAATCTGTCTGTCCGAGTTCTCTGTGTAACGCATCAGTCTGTC
>JABASI010001936.1:0-12870 GCA_019776505.1 Tomocerus nigrus
AATTCGACCAATATTTGAATTTAAATATAATTCGACCAATATTTGAATTTAAATATAATTCGACCAATATTTGAATTTAAATATAATTCGACCAATATTTAAATTTAAATATAATTCGACCAATATTTGAATTTAAATATAATTCGATCATTTGAATTTAAATATAATTCGACCAATATTTAAATTTAAATATAATTCGACCAATATTTGAATTTAAACATTAATTGCAGTTAATTATGTTTTACGTTGGTTATTCAGGAATACTCTGAAATTGCGGTGTAACATGCAATTTCATTACTTCCCTGCTGATACTCAAACGTGTAATTACCATATTCGGAGCTGTAAGTATTGCGCAAATAAAATTAGTTAAGAAAATAAATCAAAGGAAACAATGGCAATATTTTGTTTGTATAGATTCCCACAATGAAACATTTCTCGAATTGAGATGGGCTCATTTGGAGAAGTCCCAGAGGTCTCTGGCGTATTCTCATAAGCAAAAGGGAGTGTACTTAAATGACCCATCGGATCCAAATTTCAGGATTCTGGTTGAAAATGTCAAACCTGAGAATCTCACAAGTCGGCTTTTTATCCATGAGCGTTTCGATTATTTTCGAAGTTTGTTGGACCATTTACAATTAACACTTTTTACAGTTTATTTTTCATATGGGTCTCCCATTTTTTTTAAATTGGATAAAATTTTTATTTTAGTCGGCCGATATGAACTTCTAACATTTTCTATCAAAATCAGAAGAAAGTTAAGCTACCATCTCGTCCAGACGTACTTACCCAGCGTCATTCTCATTCTTATTACTTGGTTATGCTTTATGCTGCCTACTAATATGGTTGAGGCTCGAATAACAATTACAATGACAACACTTCTCACACTCACCGCCATGTTCGCCAGTGTCAGGTTTCATTTAATTCAATAGTAAATACAATTTGTACCGTATGTTAAGGATTGAGTGCATATATATTTGTTAGATATAGTATTACAAGATTTTTAGAGAATACTATTTTTAATTTATACGAGGCATGAATGAAATTGAAAAATGCATGAGTAAAAATATATAGGTAATTTGGGTAATACCTAGGTAGGAAATATCACGGCACATTGAAGTCATGGTTACAGGTCACGCCGCGTGGGAAACGGTAGACCAATATCAAAAAATTACAAACTTATGCACTCAAGGTGGTTTCAGTTAGTTAATTGCTAAACTTTGGATGCAATTTAGCAAAACAGAAAATTGCAATGCCACAAAAATAATCGTGGGTGCAAGATGTAAAATTTTCTTTACTTTTAGGTTACTAAATTATTAGCATCAGAAGAAAGACCAAGTTGGCTGCAGATTTTTGTTATTTTTGATTACTGGCCGAGAGGCACGGACCCGGTGCCGTAGCCGTAAGTCTATGGGACGTGGAAAATATACTAAAGAATGTGTGACACAATTGATTGTTCCAAGGATTAGGGCCTAAGATCCAAATGTGATTTTTATATCTATAATCTGTATACTTTCGGTACCTACTACAGTACTACATGGTCGAAAATAAATAAAAAATTGTAGAGGTCGATGTTTAATAATTTTAACGAAACTCTTTGAAACATTGAAAAGACTTTTTTAGCAGTTGTTGGGGCACCGTAAAACAAAGACACATATTATGACACATTTATCAGTTTTGTAATAATCAATGATTCTTTGGTTGTGCAGGCGACAGTCACCTGAAGTGAGCTATACCATGGCAATCGACGTTTGGATGGTCTTCTGCATTTTCTGTGTATTTGTTGCTCTACTTCTATTTACATTGATATATTGGTACGTTATACTAATATTAGTATTAACTTTTAAGTTGAGAAAATAAACTTTTCTAAAAAACAAGGAAATTTTCAGTATCAACGAAATTATTTTTTTCCGGAGCAGACTTTTTCTGATAGAAATGTACAAGTCAATTTATTAAATAATTATTATAGACAAAATTTTGGCATTTACAATCCAAAAATCGGCATTGCTACATAAACCTAACTTTTCCAATTTCAATAAATTCCAGTTCCAGATAATATGCAGAATATAGTTTTAGTTTTTCGATTTTCTGAGTTTTGTAGCTTACAAAAACTGAGATATTAAGTTTCTTAAAAGCTATAAAGTTACATTCAAATAAACATGTATTAAAAATGGGATGCTTTGGGAAGCTCATTTTTGAACACAACTAATTTTCACTAGGTACACGGTTTATTGTTTGTCGAAATTGTTTAATGCTTTCTGTTTGCATTTCAGGATGAAGAGAAATTTGAAAAAGTTCCTAGATGCAAAATCAGGTCCTACCCCAAATCTTGAGAAACAGTGGAATAAAACAATGCACGTATATGAAAAAGTCGTCACGTTTTCAGAAGTGTATGCTTTTAGGGTCCTTGTTTTTGTCTTTATCAGTTTCCTTTTTGCTTACTGGATTTGGCTTTTATGGCGCTCCAGATATTTTGATTGGTATCCAAACCCTTGGTTTAATGCAGATCCATTTAACAAGACCACAAATCTATATCAATGCCCAGAAGGAAATGACAATAAAACCGGAGACGCAAACATAAATGAATGTTAAGATAATTGTATTGAATTGTCTTAATTCTTTGATTGGGTAATTAAGAAGGATGTTCAAGGATTGCTTATAGTAACCTTCCTGAATATTATAATTGCTCTTATTATCGTTTTTTGGGGAAAAAGGTTCACACCCGGAGTTTTAAAGCTACAAAGTTGTTGTTGGTCCTCTTGGATAGCTAAAAAGTTGCTAAACAAAGTTGTGGTCTACTTCTACTCATTTTGGTTTCTTATTCGGATATATAGCGAAATTAAAATGAAAACAGTTATATCTTCGAATAAGAAACCAAAAGGAGTAATAGTAGACCATAATTAACTTTGTCCAACAACTTTTTAGCTATCCGGGAAGACGCAACTTTATAGCCTCAAAACTTCGGATCTTTTATGCCAAAAAATATATAATTTAAAAAAATATGATATTGTGCTATGGATTGAAAGTGAAAAAGTATCCATACAGATTTCATGTTTTGAATATATTCAAAAATCTGTAACACCCGAACCCTTAAGTTAGTCATTAATCTCATGTATTATGTATCTAATGAAATAAATAAACATAGTTGATAATGAATTATTAGCTTAAATAATTACCAATTCCTATAACTTTGATTTTCTAAAAATATCTTCTTAGCTCTGCAGAAATTAAAGTACCTACCTAGCTCTGTATAGGTAAAAATTAAAGTATATAGCCTTTATAATATGGGGGAGTTATACACAGAATTGATGTAAGCGAGTAGAGTGTCACATAAGCAAATTACCTAATACATATCTTTTAGTCAACTGTCGAAATTTTCTGGATAAATGTTGGAAGGATACAAGAAGCATCAGTAAAAGGTATATTTAATTAATGAACCGATTCAATTTTAAAAAAATAGAAAAATAAGATGGATGTATAAATCCCTTGGAAAATGTCAAAATATTCACCCAAATAATTAAGTACCTATAGAAGCAAATAGAAGCAATTCATCGAGAGAGGTATGTACAAGAATTATCAAAATTTAACAGACTGTTTTCACCATCCCCATCGCGGATGTGACGACCATCTTGAAAGGGATAATGGAAACATTTTAAATTTTTGAAAAAGAAAGAAAGGCTCTCTTTCCCAATGGCTTCCCTAAAAACTGTTGTTGCTCCCTACTGTAGCTTAATTACTTACCGATCAATAAAACATTAATCCAATGGATTATTATGCTGCTTACATAATGTAGGTGGGTACACGATATTCTTCTATTTCGTACTTTCATGTAAACATATGCTAATTAAATAATTACTTGATTACTTCCATAAATGACACATTGCATGGTTTAAGTTAGTGTAAGTAATTAATAGTAATTATTTACTGATAGTCTCCACTCTCCATTGGGAAATTTGATTGGCTCGAGTTACCATAGAATAATGCACGTGCTAGTGCTGTATGTATTAGAATTGACACGAAAGTTGATCCCAGCTTAGGTCCCTACATTAGAGAACAATCGAATTTTACGCTTCACTGGGCACAAAATAAATAACATTGTTTATTAATTAGTACATCGGACTGTAAGCAGCTGAGTAAAATGGCTGGGGTGAAGTTTGCTGTCACTTGTAGTAACTGCTTACCCTATAGCATATTATTTATTTATTTTAGGTTATTTAGGTGTGGCGTGTGGCTATGCTAGATTTGGTTAGATGATGTACGGTTTTATCATAAAGAGCACGTGCAGGGGCTGTATAGTAACCTAGACATCGTAGCCTTTATTTAGATTTTTAGTATATCTACCTATAATATGGGCCTGTAGCCTATAGCCTCAGGGCTGTAAATTGTCGTGATGAAATTACAATTTTATGATTTTCTCCATTTAAAGACAACAATTTGGACAAAATGGTCGTGACTAAAACCATTATGTTAAATGACTATTTCATCCGGAGAATGTAAAAATTGAATGTGGATAAAACCAATTTTGTCCATGTAGACCAACCCCTTGATTTCATCCACCGCAACCCTGCATGATCTAGACATTAATTAAGCCGCAGAAATGTAACCGTATACGCTACAGTAATTAACTTAACAACTTTCGATTTTGCATAAACCCTTTGAAAGGTTGATAAAGCATACCACAGTGTTTTCACATGAATATTTGTTTAATTAAAACCTTGTCAAGTATTAAAATATCATGGAAGACCAACAACAGTCCATTGAATGAGCAATGACCCAGCAGTCGTGTTACTCCAGTTCAATATCATTTGCAGACATGACAGTGACAGAACACAGTCGCGGTTCGTAGAGTGACAAGAAAATCTAAAGAGCTCTAGGTTTCTCTGACGGCGACGCTAGATCCAAATGTTAGTTGATCTTGGAACATTAATCCATTAATTGACAATTTTAAATTTCCTTACGCTTCCTCACTGTATACATCCATCGACGTAATCTACAATTTAATAATTTAATAAAGAACAGAAAACAGAAACCAATATACGAAGTGGCAACATGAAACATCTCTTTTATTTATCAAGTTCTTATTTCTGGAGCTCTTTACTCCTTTTGTCGAGTTCTATCTCCATTCTCATGTGTGAAAATTCCGAGGTTGCATCTTCTAATTTTTCAAAGATTGAATCGAGCACTGTAGAAAACCTTCCTCAAATTATCTTAAATGAAACGGAGGAAGATAGTTTAACGGCGAGAACTAATAGGCTTCAGGATGAGCAGATCATATCTGATATTCTCAATTCAAAAGATACGATACACCCACAAAATGCAATTCCACTGCCACCGGGATACAATAATCTTGAAATTCCAGTTGTAATTAAGAACGGCAATGTGACGAACAGAGTTTATATTGCTGTGAACATGTTGATCAGAAGTGTCCTTGCTATCAACGAAAAAGAAGAGGTATTCATAAAATTATGTCTTGCGATCTCAAATCTCAAATAAATATTGAAATTTAAAATTCTGTTCTGTATTAACAAACATAATCTATTTATAAATTACCTGCGTGTATAGACAATCACTTTAGATACGGACTTCAGAGTGCATTGGGTTGATTGGAAGATTTATAAATATCTCTCAAAATTAAACTTTGTTGATCCAGTTACCAAACAAAAAATTATGAGTCGAACTGTAGCCTCTGATGGATTGAAAAAGATCTGGAAACCTGATATATTTATTGGTAGGTATTTATTTATTAGAAACCGAGTACAACTTTTTACGATTTCTCTTTGATTTCTTTAAAATTACAAAATACAAATGACGCTTGAAACTAACTCCCATTTAGACGAGATGGATTCAATCGAGAGGACATCTATTATGGAAGATTTGGTAACGCTTCAGTTCTTGGGGGACACGGGGGATGCGAGCATGGGAGATATCGTTTATACCTCAAGGTTGTTTGTGTAAATTGAATTTCAAATAAATAATCAATTAAATTGAATGTTATACAAATAAAAAAGGGAATTCTACGGAGTTTTCAGAATGTTAAATCAGAAAAAAGCAGGTAGAAGGAATGGCTCAAAGCAACTGCATTACAAATGTTTTATTTCGGGATAATATTATTGGCAATGAATACGAAATTATTTATGTTCTGCTCCAAAATTGTTCATTAGCATTAGATTTGTTACAATTATATATTATTTATTTTAATGGTAAATAACTGAATCTTTATGGAATTGGAAAATATTCTGACTGATATTTGAATTGTTTGAGTAACAGGGACACTCTGAAGTTGCGGTGTAACATGGATTTCCATTATTTCCCGGCGGATACCCAAATTTGTACTTACCACATTCGGAGCTGTAAGCATAAAATATCGTGTAGGATGATAGAAACTGAAAAAAATGCCTCAATACATAAAATAAATGTTTTTTTATTTCATTGCAGATTCTCATAATAGAACCTATCTTTATTTGAGATGGGCTAAATCTTTAGACCAAAAAAAGCAAAAAGGAATTTACTTAAACGACCCAACTGATCCTAATTTTAGCATCCTGATTGAAGGTGTCAAACCCCAAAACAACTCCAAATTGTACATTTATGAACGGTTTGATCGTTTCCGAGGTCAGTTCAATAATTCATTACAGTTTTACAATTACATATTTAATTAATTATTTCATAATGTGCTTAATTTTATTAAGTGGGCAGGTATTCACTGCTTAAGTTTTCCATCAGAATCAGAAGGAAGTTAAACTACCATCTCGTCCAGACTTATTTACCGAGCGTCATTCTCATCCTCATCACCTGGCTCTGCTTTCTGCTTCCAAACAGCATGGTTGAAGCTCGAATAGGAATTAGCATGACTACACTTCTCACACTTACTGCCATGTTCTCTAGTGTCAGGTTCGAATATTTAATTGCCATTAAAAAGTTTTTGATTACAGCGTGCGTTCCAACAAGTTAAGTGATGTCATATTCTATATAAGCAGGAAATGTAAATACAGATAGTATTCTGACCCCTCCATAGTTTCTCCTTTGATTAAGAATTTTGAAGTTCCGAAATCTTACTATGATTTTATTTTGTTTCTGTTTTTACCAGACAACAATCTCCAACTGTGAGCTACACGATGGCAATCGACATTTGGATGGTTTTCTGCATTTTGTGCGTATTTGTCGCTCTACTTCTATTCACACTGATTCACTGGTAAATATTTCAATCCTTAACGTAAGTATGGCACCAATGGAATGTACAACCTGGAAAAATATCTTGTACTATTGGATATAAACATTTCGTGCGGGTAGGTTATTATGAAGGCGGGCATGATTACTAGATATTTTTGTTGACTGGGTTGGGCACACCATTTTAATTTTAAGTCAATTTTTCTAGTGCATATTTTTAATACGATTTTTGACCCTGATAGCACATAGGTTATTTTTAAAGTAAATTATTGCCCTCCGCTGCTACTTATATGTAGCAACAACAAAAATTCCCATTGGATCTGTCTAGCATGTCAACATGGTTCAAAGGAGACAATAATCCTACAAAAATTATTAATGCAAATATTTAAATAAAGAAAGCAATTATTTGTTTTAGGATGAAAAGGCACTTGAAAAAGACACTAGAGGATAAACCAATTTTACCAAAACGTGGTCCTGAGAAAGATTGGAATAAAGCTTTGCGAGCATACAAAAATGTGGTCAGGTTCACAAAAGTTTATGCCTTCTGGGCATTGGCCTTTGCATTCCTTACTTTCTTTTTTGTGTACTGGAGTTGGCTCCTATTGCAATCTGGACATTATGACTGGTTGCCGGACCCAAATTTTAACGCAGATCCGAGTAACAAAACATCAAAGTTATACCAGTGCTCTGAAAGAAGTGACTACGACTCCGCGGATTTAAATGTCGATGATTGTTGAATAAGAATTGTAAGTACACAGATTTAAAATTTCGTTTACTATATTGTAATAATAATATGTGCAATATTATTAATTAATTAATGTATATAATAATATGATTCATATACAGTGTAAATTGAATTTTGCTCTGAATTTTTTTAAATGTAAATTTTTTTCATTGAAAAACATCTAGTGCTTATTATTATACTATTTATTTATTTTAAATGTTCAACAGTAGTAAATTAAATGTTTGTGCATTTATTGCTAATTTTTGGATTTTACTTTATAAATAAAATACAATAAATTTAATACTCTGAATATCCAGTCTTTTGCCATTCGTAGAGCGCTTTTGTAGTTTGTTTCTATAAGGACAATATACGGATGACCATGTTCAAAGTATTCTTTTAATTCCAATTCGACTTTTCTGTACAACATTAGAGATAACCGAAATAAACCAGAATCTCTGCACACATTAGCAAAATTCATTAAGGCTCTCAAAGTATCTGGATGCCTCTCTCCTTGTAATTTATCTCGTACAGTTACCAAGTAATTATCAATAATCATCGCTTCCTTAAGGAATCGTCGAATTCGAAATATATTTGCTATGCTGCTTAACGTTATTAATGTTTCTTGATTCTCGCTGCCTAAAATTGCACATTGTCGTTTATAGATGTATTTGTAAACAATCAGTGCCTCAATAAACATTTTCTGGGACTTGAGAATATTTGTCTTATTATGTCTTAAACCTAACGAAACTCTTTCTTCTCTTTCATTGAACGTTCCATACAAATTTAAAGCCAAAACCAAAACATCCATTGATTTGTCATAGTTTCCTAATTTTCTTAAAGCATTAGCCTTTGAACATAGCACACTAATTAACATTGGCATTAAGAAACTATTTTCTGGAACACTTAGATGAATTTCATTGATAATTTCATCGCATAATTCTATTGCCTTTTCATATTTTCGGAAACGAATCAGAAGAATTGGAATGTTTGATCTAAGCTCAACAATTAGCAAATGATTTGGAATCAAAGAACCTTGGTAATCATTTAACAATGTTTCGAAAAATGAATGCAGTTGAAAATACTTTCGATTTTCTTCGTAATGTGCTGTCAGGTTGTGAATTGTTCTTTGTATGAAGGGGTGATCCATTTGTACTTGGCTTTTCAACGCATTGAAAACTTCTAGGTAAATCATTTCTGCTTCATTTATCTTCATCTGATGATCCAATACAGTAGCCATGTTCAATTTCGTGTTCAAACTTTCAAAATGTCTATTTCCGTACAATGAGAGCAAAGCTGGCAGAATTTCTTGATAAACATTAAATGCTAAATCATGTTTTTTCATGTATTGCAAGCAAAGAGCCTTGTTTTCCAAAGATATTATTGTACTGGGGTGGTTCCTGCCGAAAAGTGAAGTTCTCGCTTCACACGTATCTTCTATAACTACCAGGGCTTCATCGAGGTGTCCTAATTCCATGAGAAGAATACCGTGGTTTAATTTTGCTCGAATTGTGTCGAAATGTTTATCTCCGAGCACTTTGTGGCAAATTGGTAAAACATCTCTGTAGATATTCATTGCTTCAATTTGAAATCCTGTTCTTTTCAAACTAATGGCGTAATTTATTTTACTCTGTAGAGTTTCGTGATGGCACTCTCCAAGAATAGCTTCCCGTTTCTGAGATACCTCAGAAAATATTTCTCTGGCATCCAAATAGTTCTCCATTTCTAAAAGGACCATTCCTTTAGCGTGACGAGTTGTAAGTAGAAATGGGTGGTCGTAGTTTAGTAAAGATTTTTGTTTTGTGATGATATTTTCAAAATGTTCCAAAGCCTGAGAGTACATTCCCATTTTTCCTAAAGTGTGAGCAATGTTATGTGCTGCAGTTAGAGTATCTTTGTGAGTAATGCCCTGTATCTTTTCTCTTGCAGCATAAATACTTTTGTAATTTTCTAAGGCATCCATGAATTTTCCTTGCTCAGTAAAAATTACTGACATGTTGGATTTTGTCAATAACGTGTCCAAATGGGACTCTCCTATAAATTTTATTTGTTTGTCATATAAGTCCTGATAAATTTCAAGGGCTTTGTCGAAATGACCTTTCATCTGAAGAATAATTGCCACTTGACATTGTGTTTCCCAAATTTCTCGATCATTAGGCTTCAATTTATTTTTTTGGAGATTCCAAATATCTTCAGACTGTTCTAAAGCGCTATCATAATTCCCTTGGCTCATTAAGACACCTGCCATATGACATCTTGTCCTTAAAGCATCAGGATGCTCAGCACCGATAAATGGAGAATTTTTGTGCGTTTCATAAACTTCAAAAATATTTTCATGGCTTCATCGTACTTTCCCAATTCATGCAAGGCTCTAGCCATCATAAAAGTTGTCATTGTTGTACTGCTTGTGTAGGTAAGAGTAACATTTGATTCATCCAGTACGTTTTTCAAAAGTGGTATGGCCTCTTTACAAAATTCAAATGCTCTTTCGTAATTAGATCCATTTATTGTTAATTGAGCAATAAGCCACGGTAAATTGCAAAATTGTTTTACCAAATTCAAATATGGTGTCGTATGATTCCAAACGGAGATAGAATGGATATAATTCCGAGGTGAGAATATTCCGCTAAATAATGGCTCGAAAATTAAATTTAGCACAGAATTTAATGTGGCCTCCTCGGCGTTTTCCGATTTTAAATTGAGTCGAATTACTTTTTGCACAAGTCTATGTATGTCAATTTTTCCACGTCCATATTTGTAAAGTGAGTATTTCTTGGGAATCTGAAGAGCAGGTGCTAGTTTCATTTTGTCGTGCTTGACAAGCGGCTCAAATAACGCAACGTCAATATTGTCCGGAGCGAAATACGCACAGATGGACATTATTGAAAGTGCCGTGCTTGAATCGGGATTTTTCTCTGATTCCTTTTGAATATTTTTCAAAGAGAGTTTCCACGTTGTCATTATGGTTTTCGTGTAGGTGTTGTCCTTGTTTTCTGGTATGTTGAAATCCAAAACAGATGCAGCTTCTGAAGAATCGTACATTTTCATATATTCTGCAATAGAGAAACCTTGTTCTATCCCAAAATCTTTAGATTCTTCATCTTTGATATTTATGAAAGAAGTGGCTTGCTCCAAAGCCAAAGGTAAACCTTGTAAGTAATTGTGCAATTTTTCAAAATCGTCCACATTCTTATCGCTGATGTTTAGCGTTTTCTCCAGAAATTCTTGCGAATCCGTAAAATCGAAGCAATTTAATTCCACTAAATTCGCAGATTCGTAAAATTTAGAGTTTCTGGTTGTGAATACGAACGAAAAATTTTCGTACATGGATAGCGGCGAAGGAAGAAAATTTCTGCAACCTTTTTCTGGCTCCGCTCTGTTTTGGTAATATTCAGCATTATCAAAAATATAAAGACAGCTGTTTTTCGTCAAGTGAAAGTACACAGTACTAGCCAAATGTTTATCATCCTTTGATTTTCCGTACTCAGTAGTCGTCGATAAATTCAGTCTTTCACACAGTCTGGAAAAAGATGCCCGCAAATCCGATTGAGTTTCAGCATTAATCCAAAATATATTCCCATCAAAGGCATGTCTATAACTTGAGACGTATTTCTTGGCTAGCTCAGTTTTTCCTACTCCTCCAAGTCCATAAATACAAGTCAACTTCTTTGGTTTCTCAGTTACATAGGCATGAAGAGCTTCTAGCTCTTTTGTTCTTCCAGTAAATGATACCACAGGATCGTCCACGTCAAATTGTAAAACATTATTGCCATTTACATTATATAAAATACAGTTGCCATCAAAATTTGATTGTGATGTCAGCCTATCGACAAGATGCTCATTTCTAGTAAGTCTTAAGCATTCCAAAAGTATTTCAAAACAAGGTCGAGTCAGCAAAAGGTTGTACATTTCTGAACATTTTGTCACATCCGTTGGTTTGCTGCACTGTGCAAAAAAGCGAAAGTCAATAAATTAGTTTGCAAAAGTTAAAATTTAAATGAGAGTTAAATATTTATGTTGACTGTTTAAGAATTGATAATATTAATTAATAATATGTTTTCAAAATGACAATATTGTATTAATATTGTATTTAAACAATTGCAGTTTATGTTGAAGGAAACATAATTTATAATGACTTACAATTAGTTGAACTTCATGGTTGCTGAAAACAAATTTTGACGTCAGATGAAGCAGTAGTCTATTGAAATCCCCTGTATGTTCACACAAATAGTTGAGATTAGATGTTATGCGAAATTTTTCTAAAGGGTCCATTTCATTTATTCTTTTTATTTGTTTCAAGAAAAATTAAAGTTTTCCAAATATGCATAGGATGACCAATTTAAAATCGTTTACATATTCTAATGTGAAGTTTACTCTAATGACTGAACCTGATATGGTTTCATTTGAAATGGGCGCATATTACGTCAATCCCATCCAAAAAAGACTGCATACCTAAGTATAAATAGATTATAAATATAGTTTAAATATTACATAGTTGGATGACGAAAGGAAAAAGGATTCCACTTTGATGGGCTGTTGCAAAATATGTGGAAATGCAAATAAAGGTTTCATGTTTTTGGCATATTTACAGTTTTTACATAACTGCTTAATGGAAGTACTTCATAAATTATTCTAGACTTGTTTTTGGAAGCATTTTGTCGGAAGTCGAAACCCAGAGCCCCATTAATTTATCAATTATCCTACTATGTTATTTACTCTCATTTTGACATCTCAACGATGAAGATGATCGGAATAAGTTCACACGTTATTTTTCTACCATTTAATACTATGGATTTGGTAATGTGAAATTATCTTGAACCCTGAAAGTAATGTCAGATAAGGCTAGCATGTAAAGAGTCATTGTACAATTGTATAATTGTATTGTGTTCGCTTAAAACGGTACTTTTTTTAGCACATTGTACAGAAATATAAAACCAATGAACGTATAAATTTAAATATTAGAATGACAAATGACTACCCAGTAT
>JABASI010001937.1:0-22011 GCA_019776505.1 Tomocerus nigrus
CTCATTTTACCTCCTGGTTGATTACTCAATGTTGTCTCATTCACATTACCTTGTATTATCTTTTGGCTGGCATGGAATATATCTATCTCATAAAGATAAAAGTAGTATAATAATATAGTACGTGTGTGTAGACAGTTCTGTTGCCACTATTCCTAGTTTATTTGACGATTGGCACATTAATATGAATGCAGATGAAGACAGAACAGACGGACGTCGTATGTGATCTCAACCGCTGCTCGCTCGAGTCTTGTCAGGTTTGCTTTTATTTTATCTGAGCCAAACTATTATAAGGTAGGTAGGTAATATCCCCTCCGTGCCTTCGTCAGAAGTACTGAGATAACCTAGCTTAAGTATACAATTCACCCATATTGGGGAGGCAGGAGAGTGAAATGCTCTTATTATGCGTATACCAAAGTTTGTGAAAGTAGCTGAGTAAAAATGATTCGAGTGAGTGGAGGAAGATGAAAGAAAAAGAAGTCCTACTGTCGTATGTTGTAAGTTCCTTTCTTTTTCTCTGTGCCTGTCCTTTCCTTATGGAGAAGACTTAACTGGAAAGTAGATCCATACAGATACAATGCTTCTAGCGCTCTCCTACTTCCACATAAGACATACCTAACCACTTAACTAAACTTGTTATGTTTTTATAGTTATGTCCTGTCTTATATAGAAAACAGTGCGGGCTGCTTTTGCAAAAATAAAGCCCAAGAAAACGATTGCTCTATATTTATTGTTCATATATATTCGAGCGTGAAATGGAGAAAACTCTAACTCAAACCATTACCATTCTGTATTAGTAAAACGGAATAATGTCACTATTCCCTTTATATAGAGCTGCAGATGCTTTCTCTAGGAATACTATACCACTACTGTCTAATATAGGTAACAGAGTTTCCCAACTATTTGTCTCTAAACTCCTCCTTAACCATAACTGACATAAGCAACTTTTTATACACACATATTTGTGTGAAAGTGACTCTTCTCATATTCTCCCTTGTTGGAGGACTGTTTGGCCCGAGAGAGCAAGACCTACATCCATTTTCTAATACCAACACCCACATACCAGCAATAATTTCCTTGCGATTTTACTTTTTCTAACTTATAACATCGTTTTACGCAATGCAGTACTTGCGGAAATCGGTTGACGAGCTTCAATCGCTTCTAAACTCTAAACTTTCGCCCGACAGAAGCAATGCATTTTAAAATAAGCTTCCTGCTTTCACTTATATCAAATCAACTACTTACCAGTACACAATATATGCAATACGTTTCATTTTATATCTTTGTACCACCGTATCTACAGTTTTATTTATCTACTTTCCACTCATGTACTTATTCCAGCCGCCATAATCATTCTCCAACCCACAAATGTTATCGTCCTACCCATTTAAAACGCTTTTAACTGTTAGCTTACTTCCATTACCTAGATATAAAATTTTGGGGCTACCTATGATGTCGAAATAACTAGGGACTATAATACATATAAGATGACTTACTAGCCACAAAATGGCAATACAAATGTTATGATATCTTTCTGTTACCACTTCCGTGTGTACACAACTGGGAAACCAAACTTTCACTCTAAATTAAGATGGTAAACCTTATTGGCATTGAAAATCAACAAATGAAACAAGCTTGATGCTTTCAATGTTCAGTGGAGGACTTCATTACAAAATTCCTTTTCCCAATAAGTTACTCAAGTTTGGTGCAAATTGAATTTACATTGAAGTCGATATGAAAATGTTTGATCGCATAAATGTTGAATACGGCTGTAAATTTGAATAGGTGCAATTGTTCTCGTTCTCACTTAACTCTTGTGGATGTGTCATGCAATTAAAATTTTTAGCAACGCTCTCTTTGTGGACTATGTGGACATGCAATTAAAAATCTGTGTGTGAAACGCTCTCTCTGTGTTTTGTCAATCACTTTATTAACTGGCATTACTGATATAATATTGTAAATATTCTCTGAAATAGTTACGTTTAATAGTTTTTTGTATGTGTGCTAAATAAGATGCCCGATCTAACCTACTTTGATATGAAAATGATAAAGAAACAATAGAATTGGTAATGGACCTTCTTGGCATTATCTTGCCAGTCAGAGACACTTATCGCTTATTAAAATCAGCTCTATTGTTTGGCTATTCTGTATATCCAGCGTTACGCCTATTTTCCCCAGTGTCATATTCTACAGTGTCTTATGTAATGAAGTAATTTAAATTTTAAATTTACTTTAATGTTGCTGATACATAATGGTGGCTGTTTTGATCCTAACTTAGCCCTTTGTATTTGTAGTAGTTTGTCCTCAATTCTCCGTCGTTGCACAGGTGGGTTCATTTTGTACCTAAAGTAGTAGAGGATAGTGTGCGAGTGCAACAGAGGGGAGTTGAGAAGCACTTATTTGTTTTAGTGCCATATCAATATCAATAGTATCAGTTTCATTCAAGTTAGTAATCTAAAGGGAATGACTGGAAATCTACTTTTTCTAATGCAGTTAAAGCTTGCTGGTTATGTTTGTGGGATAGTGTCGCCTTG
The DNA here is from genome assembly GCA_019776505.1 of Tomocerus nigrus. NCBI lineage: Eukaryota > Metazoa > Arthropoda > Collembola > Entomobryomorpha > Tomoceridae > Tomocerus > Tomocerus nigrus. The sequence continues at coordinate 2,532 of JABASI010001937.1, forward strand.
ACATGCCCAGACATTCGGTTGAACAGGATTGGAGTGTGGGAATAATAGTCGAACCAAGAGTGAACCCAAGCACCAGCACGTATCATAGGAGGATCCAACCGGAATTGAGTTTCGAATTTAAGCTTGTGGATAGGGAGCTCGTATTCAATTTAAGGTCATTTTTGCTATCGATTTTTGATTTGCAGAGAATGTTGGTTTAAAATTGCGGCTTCCTTTTCTGTCGTTCTGTACCTACTTCAGTAGCTACAGTTTACAGATAGACTATCTCTCCGCATCACACTAGCGTTCGTTACTCTATGCAAGATTACATAAATGTACGTAGAGTAGAAGAAATGGGGTTACTCTTCTCACATACTTGTACATACTGATCACAAGTGTGTTGAACTAAAGATAAGCACATCGTAAGCTAAAAGCAACACTATATCGCTACTTTTCATGTCTTTTCCTTTGATACGTGTATACATACACAACAGAATATAGTTACTTCATGTAGGTACATACTTTTTATACCTGAAAAGTATGTGTAATATGTACGTACTTGTATGTAGTAAGGTAGATATTGAATAGAAGGATTTCTTGTCATGTCAGATGACTTTTTTCCCAAATTCCGAAAAGAGAGCTTTATAAAATATACGCACTCTAGTTTACGTATAATACTTCAGATCTTTTACACTTAAGAAAATTGAATTTAACAATCATTTCGTTAATACTATGTAACAAACATGGGATTATTGGTATAGGTAGGTACTATAGGATATTTTCAACTAATAATGATTTATCTGTAGTGTATTAAGCATATAGATCTGAGACAGTTTTTGTATTCTTGACAGCCAGAATTCCCCAAAAGTAATAATATCTGTATTATATTATACTGGCTATGTTGCGTAGTTGATGTAGATCAAATCCGATTTTAAAGTAGGAGGAAGTACAGCATCTCCTTGTGCGGAGATGATTAAGTCAACTAGAGTAAGTTTGGCATGGCACTATCTGGCCGAAGTACATATTATTTACTTGTGCACATTGTGCAGATAATACCACTAGATAGTGAAAACATATAGGTACATATTATATGTATACTTATGTTGCAATGCCATGTAATCCTTTCTTCCCTTCTCGGCTTCAGCGATGCGTACGTCTAGAGTGTATAGTGTGAAGTGTATCACGATTCACGATGGGTGTATATATAGCCTAAGTAAATACACTTCTCGGAATATATTTACTTATAGTAGCATATAAAGTGGAGTATAGATAGATACCTAAATAGTTATATGTACGTTAGTACGTTGTGAAATGAGATTCTATAGATTGTGATATTTCCGTTGAGCTCTGCATACACTCTAAGGTCTTCCGTGAATGAAAGTCAAGTGAATTGATGTTCAAGTGGATGCTATCACATCCCAAACCATTACAACTCCTACTATATGTACAGCACATACATTTTCTCTCCGAATCTAACATTCTTTATACTTCAAGATTTACTTTATAAGACAGGAAGTTATACCGGCTCCACTTCTTATTTAAAGAAAGGAAAGAAGATAACTGCTGTCGAATTTTCTGTGCTACTCGCTAATGCATTCGGTGAAATAGCTTATATCTATCTACATCTTTTATAAAAGTTTCCTAGCTACGAATGAATACCGGTCCGTACAGACACACACAGCGTATTTCCAGTTGTATCTAACTATTTATACTATAATGTTCCTTTGGTTCTTTCTGAACGGATTGTCATGTAAGTGCATTGTCATTCCGAAAGGAATCCGGGTGTTGGGATGCTGAGTTAATTCGGTTCGGTGAATAGAAGAGAGCACAACGGAATAGATAGTTAAATAAAGAGAAGAGAATCTGTGTTAAAGCTAGACTGTAGTGACAGTCACAAAACAATCGCACACAACCATGCATTCATTAGTTTAAGTATACTCACCATAGTACAAATTTTAAGCACATGGATTTTTTATCTACTACAGTGCAGTGTATTGTAGTAGTTTATTTTAATGTGCATCTTTTTTTCTTATGCTTTTTGTGAGACTAAGTGCACTAACCCTTTTAATACATTCTTATCCTATCTATTCATAATTCATAACTATTTTTAGTTTCTTTGAGATTTTACGGGGATATTTCATCATTAAATATTCAAAAGACTTTCAATGAACAAGTACACTGTTCCTCTTTTCATGTCTCCCCAATGATGTAGTCTAGTATACTCATTAAATTAATTATGCTGATCTGGAATCTAAAAATTATTGAAAAGAAGAAATTACTAAAGCATGCTTTAGCAATTGAACACTCCGGCATTCAGGAAATTGGTAAATAAAGCCAGCTTACCTTCCTTTGCTTAAATAAAGCAATTACCCTTCAACCGATTCTAATATTACGCACACAAAATTCTGGTTTTTTGTGAATTGTACGTTTTAAAATAGGAAAGGATACTTTTAGTACCTTCATGGCAAGGGAAAGCTACAAGTCCAATATTATGCCCTTCCACATTTGCGTAGGCAGGAAAACTACGAATCAACAACCTATGTAAAATGTAAATGTTCCTCATAGGAATTAAAGATTTTGAATTAAAGAATGTTTTCTAGTGTGGATGCCAAGCTAAGTCATTTATTAGGAAGGGAGTATTCTTAAAATAAGTAGTAGACATTCTGTTCATGGCTTTAGCATAGGCTAAAAGGAAATCATATTGATATAATATATAAGACCATGAAATGCGTGTGTGTAAAAATACCATTTTCTGGATTCAAGACACTACTGGCACATGACTGGCACTTAGTACTTAGTACACACACTACGTTTATTTATACGTATGTAAGTGTAATGGTTATTGTGTAGGACACCTGAGGATAGTAGAAATGATCCATATGGTAGAATTCCATCTAATTGCAACGATTTACAGTAGTTTAGGGGGTGATTAGAGTGTCTCGATTTAAAACTAGCAATGTTTCCTAAAGAAAACTTGTAACGGTTATTACACGATGTAGTATTTGAATGGGAATTGTCGGTCCTAGATAATGAATAGTTCGAATTTCAAGAAAAGCTACTAGTGTTAATACTGATTGTTAAAACGCTAAAGCCTTTAAAAGCAAGGCTTTGCTTCATGTGTACTAAAAAAGTTTTTTACATTGGCGTTACGAGTGCAGTACGTAGTACGTAATGGAAAACAATAATTGTTTTTGTTTATGTGTTGATTTACATGTAATATTTGAAAGTGTTAAAGGAATTATTATAAACAAACGAGTGCGAAGCTGTTAGTTTTAATTTTACGATATTACAAAATCCTATTGAATACCATAATATGTAGGTGATGATACGTTCGATTACTGCCCCTGTGATCAACATTACAAATACTGGAGAGGAACACCAGGCGAGACTATACTACTAATATTATTACCTACTACTAGAAAATATACTACTAATATAGGGACCACCTTCAAAAGAACTAGTTTAAATCATTTCTTCTACCTTACTGTAACCAATTGCCAATTAGAAACGGCACTGCAGATGAAATAGAATGTATAGGTACACTTCAGTTTGGAAATTGTATATGCTGTCTACCTATGTTGATCTAACTCCTGAAAGACCTAGATCTAGCTTGTAGTTATGGATGTGAGGGCAAAGGGAAAACTGAGTTGGTATAATTCGAAGTATGTTGTAAGTGCAGACGGATATTGCAATTTGCAATACGTAAACTTTGAGTCAGTTTTAGTACACCACTTATGATCTGCACAGCTGTATGCTCAAATTATTAGAAACAAAAGAGATACAAATTGGTAGGATAAGGATGTAGGTTTGTTGGTCTTGTGTTGTGTTGTATTTAACGAGGAAACTTTTTCACAGTCTTCTTGGTCATAATAAGTATAATATACCTAGATAGCCTAGATATATGTACTTATATGTTTTGTCTTTCTCCACTGGTAGTAGCGAGTAAAAACTGAGATATTATCTGATGTGGACATATGAAATTTCTAATGAAAAGAGGCACAAGGAAAGTGTTGGTTAAGAAAAATTCTGTAAAGCTTTTATTAAGCAGCTGATACGCAAGGAGAAAAGTAAGGTCATAATTCCTTATTGGGAGGGAAGCCAAGTAAGTGAAGTAAACTAATGAAAATCCATATGTAGCATGAGCGTGTAGAGTGAAAGCGTATAGTTTGATAGTTTGATCTAGTTGATAGTGATTCTAGTCATGAAAATCTTATTGTTATTGAGTGTGTACATAAAGCGGGCATCGCAATTTGGGAAAGTGTGTAAAGAAAGGGCTTTTGTTATATAGGTTGGGAATTATGTTGCTCAGAGGTTATTGTATATTACGGAAGAGTGTAATAAGAGAGGAAAAAGTGCGGAGACGTGCATTAGGGAGTACAATATTAAATAGTGAACTACTTATGAGTGAGTAGATCTAAAAGGGAGTGTCGTGCTCCAGTTGGTAGGTTAGATTGAATGTGGTGGAACCTGTTCTTGGTCACCCGCACGGACCGAGGAACTGTAGCGTAACATAACACCATGATAGCATGGTGAGCTTTTTACGATAATTTGGGATTTAACTCTAAAGACTAAAGGCAAGAGTAAGTGATGGGATGTGATAGGATGCTGTGCTCTTCTCTCCAATCCGACAAACTCCATTTTCTAATGTTTTCTCCTTAATGAAGAGAAAGAGAGAAAAAGCTTTCCCTGCTGCTCTTATGCCCGTCATTATTATTGACTACTTCAAACTCCTTCATACACAGGGTTATTCTATATAAATAGTTGCTAATAATTAGACGGGAAGAGAACTCTTGCTAACCCTGTACACTCTGTCTAACCTAATAAGAGCAGCGACAAGTGAAAGTCAACTGTGACTCTCTGTGTACACTACATTACAGTGTCAGTTGCTTTGGGAAATTAAGAGAGCTGCTTTAAGCCAAGCGATTTTAACTAGAGAACTCAACCGGCCCCATGAACGACACGTACAGAATAAATATCTACTGTTCTTTCCTATCTGCTATTATATATAATTAATGTCTACGCTGTACTTTGCCTTCCCTCCGTGAATTCTGGAACAGGAAGCCCATAGACACATATTTAAGCATAAACTATACAGACATAGACAGTTGGTCGTCAAGTAAATTGGAGTGGAACCTTGCCTAGGTAGTATATTTTCTTTTTGTACTATTTACTAGTATTAACTTGGATATAGAGCAGGATATTAGTATGCCTTTCTCGCTATCCTTCTGTCTGTTTTGTCTTCATGGCGCTAATACCTCTGTTAAGTAGTTATTAGAACTCTAAAACCAGTTACCTTGAAACCTAAACTAAAAAGTGCAGACAATTTCTTTGTAAAGTGCAATTAGAACATTATCGTTATGCGATGTATGCGGATATAAACTCCTTTTCTTGCGTTTTATATAAAGTCTCTACTTACTTACACCGAGATAAATATGTTTCTTAGACATATAGTAGTCCTCATAAATAATATACAAATACACACTTGATGTGTTGGCAGTTGGAAGTTGGGACTTTGATCGCTTGCACTTGTGCAGACTACGAGCCTCCAGTTTTTAACATGTTTGTTAAACTCTAATTAAGAGATTGTTAGAATAAAACATCTCGCTCCATTAAAATGTACATCCTTCTCTCCTTGTGTGTGAAGTTTGTGTAAAGCATAACAGCATGTCATTATAAAGTGACGTCAACATCTTAAGCTGACTTTTTGTTTTAATTTTAATTGCTGCTAATGACGGATTTTTAAGCGTAGCACTCTGCTTAATTCTTCTCTTTGTAAAAGGTATTTACTTCAGCGGGAATATTTCCGGAAAACATTTTTTCAATAAAAAGTTGAAGCACTGGAACTCATAGAAACTTATTGTGATAAACATACTAACATATCTATAACTATCGTAGACTATGGTGAAAAATTAATATGAATTGTAGAATACGCACAAGTGGGCATAGTAGAATGCAAAATACATAGAATGTTAAGTTTATCATGAGGAACATCTTGTTGAACATTAGTTAAACATGTTGCCGTACTGTTGTGTGAGTAAAAGCAGAGTCTATGAATATTAGCTGGAGTAGATAACCCGAGGTGAGTATACGGAAGAAGTGCATTATAAAATGTGTGCACGGTAGAATAGAGGTGTGTCATGAATATAGCTAATTGTTGGAGACATATATTATAGTGGGCATATATATAAATGTATATCGTATATAATATACTGTGTAAGTATAATGTGGTTCGTTGTAACATTGAGTCGTTGTTAACATTAGGGAATGTATGGAAGCCGACATCACATGGCAGAATGAAACCAGACAGTTCTATGTCGTCATCGAGTTATATGGAAGTTTTAGCGAAAATCTCCTGCAAGGCAAGGCAAGGCGTCTGTATAGAGAGAGTATTAGAGAGCCGAGTTGAGTTTTGTCAAAACGTGTTGCATAAATTTCCCTTGAGAAAGCGGTTTCTTGGAATACAGAGTTTGGGAGCTTGTTTCCGCTCTTAGTGAGGCAGCCACGAGAATTTTAAAGTGTACATACATTGCAGTAGTAGCACAACTTAGAATAACATAACAGTACTCAGCGGAACTGTTTGGATGTGATAGAGTGAAAAAGCGTTTTTAACTTTTTACCATACCTGCTTACATGCTGAATTATTTTCTTTGTGATGTGAGCTGTAGTACATACTTACACACGTTCATTGTATACATGTGTATATATGTATGTCTGGAGCATTGGAGAAACAACCTCTCATAAAATATTCATTCAAATTGGAAAACAAAATAGGCAGTAGTGGTTTTAGTTTGAGAAGACTGCTGTTGCTTATTGTAGACTTTTTTACTAGGTTAAAATCTAGGCACAACACTGCAGAGAGTTTACGAATTACAATTGAAGGATATATCAACGGAACAATAGCTTTATTGTGCCAGATAAGCCTTACATCTAAAATTTGAAACATTCATCGTTTTCTCTTCTAACCAGCAACATTCTCTTCGTATTATGTCCGTAGATTACTTACACAGCTACACATGCATATGTATGTATAAAACTCTTTTGAATCATATGCGGGAGATATGTCTTGAGTAAATATACTGCGCTCATGAAACAACTTTTTTTAGCTTTATATAAGTAAACGAGAATCCTTTATATGTAAGCAACTACGTATACACCTGAATTGAATTTCAATCTGTCAAACTTTTCTTTCTATATTTTCCCTACCTTTGATATTCCCTAGCGCTTGCGTGTTCAAAATCACTTGTAAATAGATGCGACAGCTTGTCCATAATTTATTTCAACTTGGTAAATAGTGGAAATAAAGTTTTCCGTTTTTATCAAGTGCATAACATAATAAATGTGCTTATGACATGAGTATGTAGTAAATGCCGAATAAAAACCATGTCATTCATTTTACTGGAGGACTTTTTCTAAGATTACTACTTGTTGTGGTGTATAGCATTCGTATCTATGTCAAAAATGCTTATGAAGCTATTACACTATCCTTAAGTATCCGCATTTTCATTACGTAGAAGTTTTTATAAAAGTTGGGACACGAAATGCAATGGCTTTCCATTTATTTTAACTTTGTGACTGAAACCGAAAAATCTAAGCAAATGAGCATTTTGTGTCTTTGCGTTCTGTACATAGGGAATGGTGACAACTGGTGTACATCTCATTTTCTAATATATATCTGCAGTATATTAACAACAACAATTCAGGTTATAGTCGCCAGTTAGCATAACTCATTGATTCATTGTACTGACTAATATTTGTGGCATTTTTGCACAGTGTACATTTAGGATATGGCGTATTTTATAATGTGTATGGTTAGTAAGTACTTTAAATACTCTGCAAAATATTCTACAGAAATAAAACGTAGCGTCTTGTGTGATAAATTTATGTATACTGCAAGTGTAATTGGATTGAAATTGAGATGAAGATACGCGATTAGATAACGGGTGAAATGTAGGCACCGAAAGAACACGAATAATACAACGAGCTCGTCTTTGGCGAGGACTTAGGAACATATTTAGCTTCAGTATATAATATTGTACCTTGACTCCCGTTTCCTGTCAAATCAAGTTCATGTTGGTTTCTTTTGGCCTGTGTGTGCGTCTGTCTACTTTCACTCTTCTCTTTTATCTTCTAGCTTTTCTTTCGTCTCTACACCTTTTTTATACATATCTTGTATTCCATATGAACACTACTACGCGTAGTTATCAACCATTTGCACTTAACCAAAACATAACATTAGCTAGCTACCTAAATAGTAGCTATGTCAGTGCTAATGTTGTATTTACTGAGCAAATATCTTTTGTTTTTCTTCTAATGTAAATATGTATAAGTAGGAATTATAATGTTGTCTCTGTCTTGGTAAAGTTAGTTCCTTTGACTGTCGGCATTTTATCGTAGTGCATCTTCTTATGCTTAGCTTCCGATTTGGTATGTAGTAGGAACCTACATCACACAGATACTATCACTCTGAAGTCAGTTACAACTGGCTTACTATGCAAACAACTAGAATAGGTACCTACATTTTAAACCCAAGTCTTCTTTTGACAATTTTTTATGCAATACTTGCAGTATTCACTTATAGCACATACATTTGCTTGAGTATCTTATTAGTTGGATGGATGTTCTGCTTTAGAGCATGATGTGAATGTTATATTTAATTAAAGTGCACATTACACGGGTAATAAATAAAGTAAATATCTACTCTGAATCGAGAGATACTCTTTTCTGTAGGTATGAGGTTTTGTACTACATGGCTACTGAGAACGAACCATTTGCAGCGTTTTCCTTTTGAAATAATACAGAAAAGTAATGAAGTTGATCCTGAATCCTGGCTCTCCGTGATTTGCTTCTGCTAAACTTATCTTATAATCATAGCTAAAGCGAATAAATTCGAACTCATTACGTTTGCTTTGAAAATTGTGAGCAAATAGATATTTTAGTGCTATAGAGTTTTGGGTAAAGTTCCACCACATCAAAACTTTGGACTTTTAACTATTTTGTACTATTGTGGTGCGGTAAAATAGAGATTTTAATAGAAACTTTATTATCAATATTGAGCTACATCTACAAATTAAATGTCATTGGTTAAAGCAGGCATCCTACAGCATATAAAATATTTTCGATTAGGACAATTTTCATGTATCGTGTAATATTGGATATACAGTAAGGAAGATAATATTATTACAGGTATCTGTATGTTGTTATACATGCCTAGGTATGTCATATAGAATGCTTTGTAATCTATGGTGGTTATGGTTGAATCCACAATATGTTAACATTTTAGCCCAGGGGCAATTTTAAAGATTGAGGGTATTTTCGGTCCAATTGCTGTGCCATTTAAAAAGTAAACTGAAAATTCGGTGCTTCTGATATGGCTACGAACGTAGTTCAAGCGTGAAATTGTAAGAAAGAAAATGCCAAAGGGATGATAAATTGTGTGTTTACATTATACTTTCATTTTACAAGAAAACCTTCCTAACAGGATATTACTTAATCTTAAAAACGTTACCGGGATAGACTGCATGTAGAGAACTTTTTCACGTCTGATTGAATAGAGTCATGATCCAGCATATTAGAGGCATCATCATTGAGTTCCACAGATCAATTTATCCATATAAATTACTTTTGAATCCATCAAATAAATACATATGGGACCTAAGAACATCTCTACAAAATACAAAATTACATTTCCTGGAACTAACTCAATGAATGTTAGGATAGAATGCATTTTAAAGAACGTAGAAAACTGTATTATGCCGGTGGTGAGTTGTCTAGTTTAAGTATCTATGAAAGGCTTTCACTATAGGGCGACCTGTACAGTAAAAAGACAGTAATGTGTTAAAGATACAGTATTTTGCATAGGCTGTTATGCAAAGTGTTTAAAGACATAGAGTAAGGAGGAAAGAGTGAATGGTGAAGATAAAGTAAAAGAGCGTCTTAGTAAGAAGAGTGAGTCCAGGTTCTGCATTCCACTTCACTTCCCCATTCTCTTGTTTCTTTCTCTGAAGTTAACTTGAGTTGTCAGGCTTTTGTATTTTGTGTAAAGTATTAGAAAACATGATACTGATGATAAAAACGCTGTCTCCACGTTCAAAGACTCTTTTCACAACTCTTCTTGTCTTATATGTGACTTTTGGCTTGACTTGCTCTTGCTCTTGGCATACGCATCGGCATCCCCTCCCTCACTTTACTTTTCATAACTAGAAAGTAAAGTGTTAGTGGCTTTGTCTTGTCTCTTGTCATAGTGCCTTGCCTAAAGTGATTTCACTTCACCACTCTAGTCTGTCGACGATAAAACCCATCATTTGCTTTCTATAATGTATTATCTATCATTTGTGTCCCTGATCCTTGATCGTCCTACTACATTCAGCTACATCGTTTCAATTTCCTTACTCTCATTCCCCCCTCTTTAGTTACATACAGATAATAGCTCCCTCTTTTATCACTGCCAAATTCAATTGTAACCATTTAAAAGTATCTACGCTTCTACACTTAAAAAACAATGTCAGAGAGTTTTTTCACTTTTTCAAGGTTTTACATATAAGCACGTTTTTTCGTGTCATTGTCACAATCTTTAGACTTAACTTTAGTAACCAATCTTTTTATATTGTAGGACATGATCTGATTTTTCCCTATTTTTTAAGTGTGAAGATGAAGAAGTTTTCAAACTTTGATATCTTTTCTTGTAGAAAAATCCATTTTTTATGTCCCGGAAATAATTGTTGACCCTAAGCAGTTGTATCGTTGACACTTGACAGACAAACCAAAACTGATAGTAAGTAGTTCAAGTTACTAGTAAAAAAACAAAAGATATTTATAATTTATATGTCTTACTTACAAAACTCATTCATATTATAAAATTTAAAAATTGATGAGGTTTTCTCTGCATTTGCAAGCAGGAGTGGATAAATGTGGATTGCAGGTAATTATAGTATGCCACATTAGAATGTACAAAAGCAATTCAGATTGAATTAACTGATGGAATTTGAAAAGAGAAATTACATGCTACTTTTGTTAGAGCCGATGAGCATTCAGACTTTTAAGTAGTTAAATACGAGAAGGAAGTTGAGTTGGTCGACAATTATAATTCACTAAGAGATGTCTTCCCTAACTGACAAGATTTTATTGTTTCTTTGAAAGACTTAAGAAATGCAAGAGACGTATAGCAGTATAGTAGGAGATACTATAAAGGGAATGAATTTTCTCCAGATTGTAATTGGACCAAGACGAGTAGTGAGACTTTTAGATTGATTCATAAGAAGATAAGAGGAAAGGTGGCTTCCTTTGAATTTGAATGCATTTCGTGAAGATTTTAGTTGATAGAGCTATAAATAGACGAGTTTCTTACAACAGAACTACTCAAAGAAGGTGTGTAGGTGGGTGCATTGTTATGCACACATAATATAAGGGAGATACGGAGAATAATCAGATAGTTCTGAGGAAGAGTTGAGTGCAGAAGGGAAAATGAAGTATGTAGGTAATAATGCTAAGCCAAGAAAGTTAGTAAAGTGACGAAGCGCTAAGAAGACAATTCTCTATGGACCACTACAGAAAGGAAGGAGGAAATTATGTTGAAATGCCTGCAGTACATTATCTCTAGCGTGGCTGGCTCTTCTTCCACGTAGTCGTGATTTTCCACTGATGATATAAAGCAACCCTTCCGGAATATATATTATAACAATTCTGTCAGAAAGGAAAAACAAAAGGAAAAAACGAGATTTATTATTGTCCTCCTTATTCTCCTAGTCTCCTACTGACTCTTCTTCCAACCTACGTTTTCTTATTCCATTTCACTTCTCAAAGAAGAAGCAATTATGAGATGACTGCGAATATTATGCATGCATGTGAAACACAAGGGATGTTGGTGTTTTTATTTCCTCTACGTAGAAAATAGAAAACATTTATTACATCTTCCCATTTGTCTCGTCTCTTCGTTTTGTAATTTCAGCAAAAAATTCTGAAAGGATATTCATACATATAATAGCCGAATAGAACTGTTTAGCGGTGAAAACACAATTTCAAAGGTTTTCAACTTTCCATTTCCTGTCGCATTACGTCTTTTTTTGGGTTGGATGGCAAACAGAAGGATACCAATTCTCGCACAAATTGACAAACCATCTAGATGGCAGTATTTTACCTTTATTTCCACAATAAGATTTTAAATATTACAGAAAATGCCATAATATGCCATTCTTCCTTTGTTCATAGGAAAATTTAGTAACCTTTTCTAATGAAGAAATTTTGCTACAACTGGCAATGAATCATTAGGTATTTATAGTTTATCATTAATTTTAGATTCGGTGAACTAGGAAAACTGATGTTCTTGTTTGTTGGCATTTTTAGGTCGTAATTTTCATCGGTACCATAAAATTCGTAGATATTGCATTTGTGAATGATTGAAGTTTTATGTTTTATTACAGGATATCAAATTACAATTTGCCAATCCCACTATGTAGGTAAGGCTACATGTATTCTCTGTGAAAGTAGCTAATCCAATTACTTTACTTACGCTATAGCAAACCACACGAGTCTACTTTTAGTGTCTTTTCTTGAGTCTTCTTAATTTGACATTCTTTGAGTTTGTGAGTAGAAAGGAAGGTTTCTTTGCAATTCTATCGAAGCAGTAGTCCTAACTAGGAAGTTTGCATCGTCTAATGCAATAAAAATGCAATATACTTTTTATAAGGTATTGACTATATGGATGGTAGCTTTATGATAGTACAAGTAGGCACGGAATAAAAAATGAAAAGGTGAAAACATGCGTGGAAATATCTGGGTTGAGCAGTGCTTATGGCTCCTAGCCAATCCGGTTACTAACATAAAACATCGTAAAAGTAATGTGCTTTAGATACGTTAGCTCATTACATTAGAAGCTGTGGCTCTTTTAGTGTCATCGTCTGGTTACTATATACTTCCCTTTCTATCTCTTCCTTCTTTTAGCGATATAGAAATACTATTCTTACTATTCTAATTGCGTGTACATAATACTACGTGTCCTTTATAGTAATACCTAAATACTAAATGCTAAATAGTATTTTGTGTCTATATTGCACATTACGTAATGCTATGCGGGGGCTGATTATGTGAACATTTTTTATGTGCATCTCTAACATGTACTAACAAAAAACTATACTGATGTCTACGACTTTACGGTATAAAATTCATAGGTACTTATGTTTCCACTTTAGCTGGTTAAAAAGGTTAGATGTTGAAAATTGAAACACAAGCACCTTTTCCATGCTTTATGACTCATGATTATGATACTGTCTTTAGTCTATACGTAGCTACTCTCCTGTTTATATAATATAAAATTGACGTAGGAGTATAATATTGTCACTTTTTAATGTAGATATCTTATCAATCAGTGATTGCGGTAATCATTTCTTTGTAATTCGAGTAGCGTGCATTTAAACTAAGGAAAGTTTCACACTCTGTACATTATTTCTGATGTCAATGACCTAGCAATACGCTTTTCTCACCATTCCATTTGTCCATCTTTCATTTTAATAAACGTATTCGTATAGCTGTTGTCGTTTTCCATTTCTGAGTAGTCGGAACAGGACTTCTTAGTGGTAGACTGCAGTACAATCAGTAGATTAAAATGCCAAAGGGTTTTAGTTTGATTTTAACTTTTTAACCAATTTAGAGAACGTAATACTAAGTATCTACATAATAATATAATCAATATTCGATTTTCAGAGAAAATGGTATTTAGAATTGTGGCGGATAGTTTAGGAAATATTGCGAATAAAAACCTTTTAACTTGTAGTTTGCAAGTTTAGACACTAACTTTAATTATTGCATATCGCAAAAGTAAGTAGCTACCAGATTTCTTACATTTTCAGAAGTGTAAAAAGAAATATTAACATAGCTCGAGCTCTATAAACGTCAGGTGACGCACACCATATCATGCATACTGCAAATAATGAAAATGTATAAGTATTTTAATTGTGTAAATTTCAATCAAAACTGCTCCCGACAAGTTTTTTTTGACGACAGAAGGGTGAGAATGTAAATGATTTGTTGAGTTGTATTGACGTAAGTAAATCAGAAACTTGTGGCAATTTCCTTTGTAATGTAAAAACTATAGTTTTCTCACTTATGTTGGCAGTGATTTGTGTTAAATTCTCATGAAAAAGCGAAATTTAATGTAGTCGTAATGAGTTTCAGTCATGTAGAGATGGTATAATTTGATAGGGAGGAGTAGAGGTAAGTACGTGATAGGCAAATACTCATAATTAATGAGAACATTGAAAGGGTCGGTAGTACAAAGCACAGCAGTACAACTTCAATTTTATACCGTGGTTCATGTCTTATCTAATACTATACATAAGTACGATGAAATGTAATTCAACTCCTAAAAATAAGTGGATTATTACCTATAAATGTGTGCTCTGTTCACCAACACCGGATGTCTATAGTGCACAACGTTTATTATTATGCTTTGGCTAATATTGCTAGAAAACTAAAGCAGTTGAGTAAAGGTTAAATTGTAGCTGAGAAAAGATACGTAGGCAGATAGACATAGCGGTTTAACCTCTGAAAATTGTTACCAGATGTTCTTGTGTCAAGAATAGAGCAAATGTTTCTACTAACTATTTGTAAATAGATATCTATTTGATTGTTTTGACACTTTCACTTCAGTATCCTTAGATTATTATTTGCAAATGCTACTTGGACGGAAATTGCTAATAGAAATGGTACTTCTGCTAGACTGACTAATTATACATGCGTATATAGCTAATGGGTATACAGAAAAGAGTGTAAATATTGATAACAATTAGCGCTGTTCTCATTTTGAGCGGAAAATACACAAAAAGAATCCAAGAGGTTCTTACTCTCATTATCTATCTACATAGTTTCATTGTAAATAGTGAGCTATTTCATTGATGGATGAAATACAACAAAGTCTGTAGCCTATTACTACCTTACTATTTGACGTACGGTTGTAAACCGATGGAGTAAATAAGTTCTAAAATTCCAAGTTTAGGTTTCCTAAAGAATATACAATTCAAAGATACATAGCATAGTATAGCAATGTGAAATTCAATGGAAAAGATCACACGCTAGTAATGGTATAGAATCGTTATATGTGTGGAGTGCTATTTACATATATATTTGTATATTATGCATATAGTTTACTGAGTATAGGTATTGGATTTAGGTTACAGCTATGTATATATCTTTAGAAGTGCAATGAAGATCTCTTGCCTTCCCGTTGATTGCTGATTTGGTTTGAGAGGGATGGAGATAAAAGGAAAAGAGTTGAGTGTATATATAGTATATTTGTATAAAGTGTACAGTATAAGTAAGTAAGTAGGTAGTAGAAAATGCAGAATTTCTCTTGGTCCTCGTCCAAATTGTAATCTATTGCAAATTTCAGCACATGTTTCCTGGGCTCTCCTCCTATTCTCCGCACCGATACGGATCTATTTGTATTAATACATGGATAGAAGGAAATAGATTCACATAGGAAAATAGGAGACAGACGCGTTGACTAAACGAGATAGATAGACTGTAGATAAATACATATTGCCATTTGCCATGCAGAATGTAGTGGTTGGTATTTTGTGTCTATTCCTTGTATGTTTGGATATTGGATGATCAGTTAGTATATAGAGAGACGGGTTAATAGACAGGAGAGTCTTTCGTATCGTATCTGTTGAGAAGAAAGGAGATAGAGATGATTCGAAGAGGAAATAATAATAGTGGAGCAGTAATAGGTGGCTGGAAAACGCTGAGACAGGCATTGTATAAATTGTGAAAGTGGAGGAAAAGGGATGGCAGTAAAAAGGAAAGGCTTGCTAAGGAACAGAACAGAGATCGATAATGATTCAACAGCATATGCCGGCTAAATGTTGAATGCATGTATGTACCTACATCCATCCCGTAGCACGTTACTCCACTTTATATCCTGCCAGCTAGCTCTAACTACGATAGTTCTAGTGGATTAGATAGGAACCTAGAGAAAGTAGGTACCCACTACTACTTGTTCAATGGTAATGTCTGTCTTGCTCCTTATATGCATAATAAGTATAATGGAGGTAGAGAGAGAGAGAGAGAGAGAGAGAGAAAGGTAGTAAATGGCTTTAGACATAACTAGATCTTGTTATACGGGAATGAATGTGCTTGCGATGCGATAAAATAAGGAAATGCCATTGGAGAATTTGTTAAGGTGATTTAAATGCAACTACCAAGGAACTGAAAGCAGTAAGTGAGTAACAGTATAAAGAACTTGGCTAATAATACAGACAGACGTTAGTTAAGTAGTTTTCTATACTAAATACACACAACTTTTAATCTATGTATTTCTCTATTTGTTCTTTCTTCTTCTTTCGAAAGGCATGCAAAGTTCTCTTACTATGATTGCTCCACATTAAACCTTACATGACTACCTAACTCACTTCTAAATTGTATGTAGAGGGCCTTATTCATAATACTCTCATGTACATATATACTGTAAATATACCCAATATTTTACACCAAACACTATGGATATCTGTATATGCAAATAAGAACGAGAGTTTATGGTGCATGTTGCTTTTCGATACAGTATTCCTTCAGAGTGGAAAAGTGTATGTTTTATTGTGTACTGTGTATACATTTATACAATAGCACTATTCTTTGTCAAATTATTATGCACCTTATGCCTACATGAGTTTACAGGTTTTCTTTTTGCCGAGCCTGTTATTTTGTGCATCTAGTTCCATGAATTCAATGTGTGTGTGACACCAAACATGTATGAATGTACATATCACTTTCTACTATACACGAGGAACTCCTACCCTAACCACTTTCCTCTTCTCTCTTTCTCTCTCTCTCTCTCTGCATGTTAAGAAAGATTGATGATAAATTTTCTATTGCGTGTTTTCCAACATTCCATTTCCAGTTGGGGAAAGCGAAGGTAAACTTTTACCTGAGCTCTCCGTTTTAGTTGCACAGTGTATGTAGAGAGAGTGAGGGAGGGCGATGGGTGTCCCACTAGGGAAAATTCCTATTAGTCTTTTGCATAAAGGGAAAGTTGCTGTTTTGTTTTGCTTTCTTTCCGCTCCTTTTCCTGCGTATGGATATGTGGGACAGAAGGCAGACCTGCCTTGACAATGACAACTCTCAGCGTATAATGTTAACGCTAAGGAAATTGAAATTCATGCATTAAATGCATAGCTTCTGCCGCTATGTGTAAATAAATACATCGACAAAAGAATACAACGAAGAACGTTGACTATACTTTGCGCAATGTTTTCAGTCAACTTTCTGCAATTATGTATTATTATAATATTGTTGTGTGGTAAACAAAAGGGAATGTAAATGCATGGCTAAATTATATAAAAGTGGCTAACGGCTAGTGAATAAGTAAATGAATGAGAAACTATGCAATTCATACTTGTTTATTTAGTATAATTTTGAGTAGTGGATTTTGGATGGCTGGCAACGTTTCTTTTCCTCTACTAGTAACACTGCTATTAACTGTATAAAAGTGCTGGTTCAGAACTAGCAGGAGGAGAAAATAGCGAAATGCGAGTCAAGTCAAGTTTCATGTTCAAAGACCCTCCTCCCAACCTTTAGTGTGCTGCTCTTTGCCTTGACTAAGTCATACATTTTGTACATGTACACAGCGCTGTAATTTCCTACTACTTTAAGATTAGTTAGGCAATAGAATAAAAGTATAGGTGATTCTGTCTAGCCTGTTATATATCCTAGAACCGTATATTATCCTGAATGTTGTCTCAGTATAATATTGCAGTAGTGGCTGTGTGCACTCTGTGTTCCCATCACATAACACATCGTGTTATTTTGACAGGATAGACATAACTTTATTGAACTATTATTTAACTAAACGTGGAATGGAAACATTGCGAATTTATTTCCTCTCTCTCTCTCTACTTTCATTTCAGCCACACACTATAATGCTACACTATATGTACTACACTAATATTATTAGGAGAGTGCATCTTATAGGTAGCTATAAAAGGTGACTAACTCCATTTAATGGTATAGCAGCAATAAATAAGTAGGCAAATAGGTAGGCTAGAAACGTTAACGTTAGGGTGGGCTCCTTTTATACCATACTTTATTGTCTATATGATATCATGTGGGCGATATGCGTTTGAGGATTATTGCTTTTGTTAAGTATCTAGGCAGAGTTACATATTTATATTTTATAGCTACCCTCTTGGTATTTATACTCAAGATATACATATCTAACGTTTTAGTCTCTTTTCTAAACGACATGCCAACTGGGTGAAAAGTTTCCAAAAGTTCTGTATAGCTTGTAGTTTTATTCTACCTACTGCTATGTTGTAGTATAAAATACCCTTTTATCCAACTACCTACATATACGGACCATATTATAGTATAGTGCTTGCTAATTAAGTCGTGCCTGGTTTCCTTTTTAATTTTTCATACATTCTTCTCTCTTAAATGTTCAATGTGAAAGGAGATGTAAAATCCGGCCTTGAGAATACTATAACTTGTGCAAACAATAACATTAGGAGTTTATTCTTAATAACAGGAATTATTCTATTGCTAGTGGGTGATTCACTTCACTCATTACATAATACTATTGGCTTACAAACAAGCTTACAAACAATAACAAAATTGATTCATTTGAACAATACAACGGAACTTACTACTACTCACGGTTTGCAGAAAATAGAATTGCTATATGTGCAATGAAAAATTCATCAGATGAAATGTCACCGACATTTGAAGGTTACCAATTTGAATTTTGTCGTGAAATATTTATTGCGTTACAAGAAGTAGTTTTTAATGCATGCATTATCAGATACACCATCGTCACTGAAATGGATTAGTTAATGTTGAGGCTAAATATAAATCGGGGACAGTAAATGTCAAATGATGCATATTATACCTACTTTGTAAATGTAGCCAATTCATTTCGGTTTAATTAAAGCAATCTCTTTCCTTCCTGTCGTCGGTCGCATCCATTTCAATTCATTTCAGGTGTCACCGAACCAGAAGCCGACATCATAATAGTATTAATCTGGGCACTACTAAATTGACAATTAAGGTCACACAATACCACAGTCATCACTGCTACTTTATACATACCTCAGCTGCTACTAATATTTACGTAAAGGTATACTTGTATGCACTGAAATAGATAGTTTGCAAGACATCTTTTGCTTTTCATTTAAACTGTGTGGAAGTATGTTTAGATCAATTAGTGGCTATTTTACGTGAAAGGTAATACCTATTCGTAAATGTATAATTAAGATGGGAAATCGATAGATCATGCAAAGATGGAATAGAATCTCATAACTTGTTCATGGTTGAGTTTTGAGTTTTTAAGCCAATATAGCAGATAGGGACCAAGCGACCCAATTCAAAATATAAATCCCCTAATGGTGGTATATTTTTCTGCCATTAGTCATGTCATTATACCTGTTTTAACGTATACTTTTAGTTAATTTAGAGAATCGTTGCAAAATAATTGCAATTACGATTTGTAATCTCATGATTGAATTCTGGATGCTCTAGAGTG
>JABASI010001938.1:0-22006 GCA_019776505.1 Tomocerus nigrus
CACTCGCATTACCATACGGACGGATATCTTTGACATCCACCTAGTAGGTGCATTCTACACATTATTCCTCAGTTAGTTAGTTCATTTTTTAGACCCATCATCTCCGCATCTCCTACACTGCATGTCCACAGCTGCGACGGAAGAAGAATATAATCAAATGACAATATTATTATTATTTCTCAAATGAATAAAAAAGAATTATGACAAAAACATCCCAATCTACAGTAAATAGGTAAATACAAAACGTCTCTTTTCATATCATATTCCAAATATATAAATACAATTGCCTACGTCATGTAGATCGGAATTTTATTGTGAGGCTGCTGCATTATTATAGCGGAACAAATTAGTTTACTCCATAAATCTCAAAAATTGTCTTAAAATTTTCTGTTTATGGACTTCTGTTGATTTCAGTAGAACGTAAACAATGAAAACAAATTCATCATATTCACTGTATTCACTCTAGTAATGAACGTCATTATGAGATTTTCGTCTACGCAGTGTCCAAATAATATTTTCTTGTTTTTTTGGCAAGCCTGTAGTAAACAGATTATTTATAAAGGCCAACTCTCATTGTCAACTGTAATCATTTACTATAGAGAAGAAGGGACTGTGGAATTAATCTGATTTGATTAGTTAAATGTAAATGCTTACAGTATTGCTATACACACACTGGTAAAAGATGAAAATGTAAGTGTGGTATGATTCGACGAATAGAAATATATGAGCGTAAAAAAGAGATAGCTATAAGGATAGTAATTTACGTTTGTGTACGTGTGCGACTTTAGTTATAGTAATGAATAGTGTAAAGGGCAGTGTTTTGTTTCATCTTGAGAATAAGTAATATCGTTGCTCGTGCCTTGGCTTTAGTTTGCATTGTCCTTTGCTTGGTTGTGTATCAAAGTTGTTTTATTAGTTCACGTTGAATAATCTGTGAAATGGAATCAATTGGGTAGAGGATTATAATAATAAAAGTGAGTGAGTGTTGTGCGGTGTGCTGAGAAGAAGATGCGTTCTCAGATCAGACTGTGTGGAATTATGGTATGGCACGGCATGTGTTTTATGTTTTGCTTCTCGGTTCGTTTTGTTCTCGCCAAAGTCAATTCTATTGAAATGTTCGTTGGAAGAATGTGAAGAAACAGGTTGAGGAGTTGCGAGCACAATGCATAGTTGGAAATAAGAATCAATTGAATTCAATTCTCTTTTCGACTCGACTCATCGTCAGTCTAATGGAATGAACGAATATTTTATTCGTGACACGGGGTTGGGAGCTTCACGATCAGATCAAAAATGCAAAATCCAATGCAATTCAAACATAGCATCTTCATACATAGGCAATGTACATATTTTATTTTGTATTCTTCTGCGATGATGAGAATCGAGTAGTATGGTATATTAGAATTTTATATGTAAAAGAGGAGGATTCTTCTGATCCTTGTTCTAGTAGGATGTAGTACAGCATATCACAGAACAGAATACAACTCACATGTCATGTACCTGTCAATATTACGAAGAGTCAAAGCGGATATTATGTGTATTTACTTATTGATTCGTGTTTATATATCAAATCAACAGGTAGTATATTATTAACATAAGCAAATGAATTGAATACATGCAAAATAGTTAATCAATGTTCTCTGTCCATTGGCGAATTCAATTGAAATCTCAACTCTTTTTGCAATGCACGAAAAATTAATGCGTGCAGTAAAATAATTATAACCAATAACCTACTAAGTTGCCTTGATCATCTCAAGAGAACCCCTTTTTGCTTCTTATTAGTTCATATCATCATCATGCACCTACATATTATATTATTGATCTTACCCACTCGATGTTTGTTAAACAGGAAATCTGGTCAGTTCTGCACACATTTCTTTTGAGAACAACAAGGATTCCTTTTTAATTTCCATATAAGATGATACAATAATGAAGTGGAATCTAATTTCTTTGTTGCACTGCACAACTTGAATGAGTTATGTAAACGAAATTAATATCAAACCGTCAAAAATGAGTTAAGAATATGAACAATTGAATAACAAATGATTTAGTGTCAATATCAAAAGTTAATTTTCAAAACTATGCCTAATTGTGAAATGTCTGACAATAAAATTGAGATACTTAATACGTAGTACTTATAGGTACTCATTTCATTTAGGTGTCAGTAATATATCGTATCATTGTTATTAACCAAAAGCAATGACTGAAACTTACGATATCTGTAAAAGATTCTGATGTAACTAATAAACTTATTGATTCTATGTATAGTATCCTGAGTGGTTACAGTTAAATACACAAAGTTCATATATTATTATGCTATTTGATGTATGAACATAAAATATGTGAACCTCTTTGTTTCACGAATCGTGGGAACCTCCACCAGAGATCTATGGATAATAATGTTCATATGGTTGATATAGGCCTTGATAAAATTCTTATATTCGACACAGATGAAAACTCTAATAATAATATATAATTTTATTACGTTACAAATATCCTTCACTCATCCAGCACATTATGGTATTATAATATAGGAAAGCAAATATCATAATTTAGACGAATTACATTAGAGAGAGAATATAATAGTGTTATTGCATTAAGTCAAAGAGTGTGTAGGACAAGTTGATTCTTTTCCATTGTGTGAGCGTCTTAATGTTATTCTTAACTTGGAGGCAATGATACTTATCTCACGTACAATTTAAATGTCAAAACACTTCACATTTTTCTGAAGCAATATTTGTAATGCTCCACACGAATTTTGCAGGAGGTCTTCGTGGGAACGAATCTCTCTCTCTCTAACACTCAATTCTATATCCCATAATAGTAACACATTTCTTGCCAAAGTTGAATGAATTGTGCTCATTGAATTAATTTTAGAAATGAATTCAATTCGTTGTTTTAACCAGATCTACTGCAAGATAGGCTGTTTTAAAATCGCACCCCAAAAAAAGTCTATTCGGGTTATATCTATTTTTAGCATTTTAACTGTAACGATTATTGTGGTCATTAGGAATTAGAGCTTTCGTAGAAAAATGAATTTAATTGTGCCTTCATAAACAAATGGAAAGTTCCAACTTCCAAGTGGAATATTATGTAGAGTACTGATGCAAGTAAAATATTAAAAACTTTGAAAAGGAGAGCAATTTACATTTGCATTTAGCCTGAAGAGATTTTCCACTCGTAGAAATTCTTTATAGGTTAATTCGAATATTTTAAATGATTGTAAGCGTGAGAGAAGATTACTAGAGTTGGTGGTGCAGTCGGCAAATATTCTGTTCTGTTTGAAGATTTTTGCAAGAGAGCTAATTGTAAAGGATTTCGACAGTTGGATTTAGGATGCAAGGATTCTTCGGTAGCAGGTATAGATCGTAAATATTGGTCAACTGGTAAAGTAAAGGTCGTTTGATTTGACGATAAGGTGGAGATGATAAGGACGTTCAAAGAGATGGCCTTTGCTATCATAAATTCACATTGCTATTTAGAAAAATGGATAGAAAAACATATTGGCCACCTGTTGCTCAATTGCTTCTGCTGAGTTGTCTTGTCTCCTCGTCGTCGTCTTTCCAGTAGTAGTAATCAGACACACAAGGCTTTTGTTGCTTATAATATTTATTGTGTATGTAGTTTACAAATACACACAGTGCACTGTATGTAAATTATTTACATTTTCCTATAAGAACAAATTACTAGTCTAGTAATATTCACATGTTACATATTTGTGTAACAGGATGTATTTGTGGTTTGATGCGTTAATTGTGTTGAAAAGAGGAGTTGTGTGGAAGAGAATAGTATAGTTAGGGCACTTATTGTTAGCAACTGTAGGTGTACATGATTGAAAGTGATGCATTGGACTAGTATGCTTGAGATAGTTAAATTTTAATACGTTTGACTTGTCTTTTGTGTTTAGTTTGTATGCGTATTAGAGAAACTATTGAATTCTAGTTGAAATTTCCTTGGTGTTACATCACCCATGAACATTTTCAGCAGTCTCTCTATAACTGTTGCCTTCGTTAGCAAAGGAAGAAGAGTGGACGTTCATAGTAAATGAATAAATATATTATAAGTACGCTGACCCTGTAGTGTGTAATTTAAATATACATGTGTGTACTTGTAGTAGGAGCATCTTCTTTAGTATAGAATTTTATTGTTATTTATGAGTCCTTTACTTACGGAAGTTAAATGCAATAGAACACAAAAGGCAAAAGATGTTCAGGTAGTCGTAGCTAGTTGAATTTATTTGATATTTAGTACCAGTAGCAGACAAGACACAAGTTATACATACAACAAGCACACTAAACTATCCTGCCTACCGAATAGCTACGAAATAATATTCAGCATGTGAGTTTTTCATGTACAGAGGAGTATAGAATTTCTTTCGTGTTGACTTGAGACTGACAAAAGAGGAAAACAACATACAGACACACACTCACACACATAGATATATAGGTACCTATTCAACAGATGCACGATGCACCTTGTTTTGTAGGTGGGTAAGTGATGGCAATGTGATATTTTCTAAGGAAAGAGACAGGACATGATAAATGTCTACTTCTCTCCCTATGTTTTGTGTAGATACAGTTTTTGATTCAATTTAAAACATTATCTAGGGCTGTGATACTATAAAGTTTTATATTATCTGACTGGATATATTATGATGACGGTGGGTAGACGTAGAGTAGACTCCGGGTGTCATGTAGCGTTATAAGAAACACATGCACAATAGCTTCACAATAAATATCATTAGGAAAGACGTATGTATATGAGCATCTAACGATAAATTAAGGATATGGAACATGAAAAAAGCAGATGCATTTAGACAGAGAGTTGAACTACACTGTGTTACTATACAAAAGAGAGTTAAAAAAGACAATTCGTCGCTAAACGTTGTAGTTGTAGCATGTCCAGTGAGTCCTGTCCAGTTCATTCCGTAAAAACTTTAGCGTGTTATAGATAAAATAAGCTGGTTGCATACATTAGTTACTTATGCTCACACTTGCTCTATTACTTTAATATGCATCTTCATCTCTGTCTCTCGTCGCCGGTGGTCTAGTCCCTCTTCAACTCTATGCACGTTACATTCTGATCTGACTGAATCGTCTAGTCAGCTCCCATTCATATGCAAAATAACATTTCCTTTTCACAGAGCTCCTTATTACTCAATAGAAGAAGTGGAAAAAAATCTTATTAAAAGTCTATTCCGTCCAAACATAATTTAATCGATTTCTGACGTAATTATGGCCCTAAACACGCCTTCTATTCATAGAATCCACTCCATTATAATTGTTCTAAGACTCCTAATCGTAACTCAGGCTCCTTTTTCTGGTCCTTTTTAGCAGAGTAGGGAAACTAGCCGTCCCTTCCTACCTTAAATTACAAGTGACTAATAGATATTTACAAAGTATTAGTTATTATTCCAACTGTGGGTGAGCAACTAAACACATTGTGATACAAATAGGTGCTTATAGAAATTAAAAAACGTTTTATGAGTAATAAGTTCTGATGAGGTAACCCAGTAAAAATATTTATGCATTGATTGAAGGAGGGACGCACGTACGGTAAAAAATATTTACTACTAAATGAAACAGGAGCATCTTCACTGACGTTAGCAAGGAAAGAGCCTCTAATTTTTCTTCCGAGCAGATAGTTTAGAGGAGTAATAAGTTTTAGGCTATATAGTGTCTTTATAGAAGGGTAATATATCATAGTGGAGCTTTGTGATGTGTGCAGATGCCAATCAATGCTCAGTTTACCTTATATTTATTATTATTGGCCTCCCAGTGTTATTCCTTATATTATACTTAGATTATATATTATGTTTATATAGTTTATATTATATTATAGGGATGGATTGATTATGTATTGAGGAGCCAAACAGGATAGAGGCTATCTTTTGTCCACATTTAAAGTATATTTTATTATGTTTCTTTAGGTTCACTTCAGAAAATCAGAATAAATGTCTTATTGGCTCATGCTTTGGCTCACCCCCAAAAAGATGTTAAATAAATACATTAAATATGTAAATACGCTGGGTAAATACAATAAGATTCTAAAAGCACGTAAAGATAATATACGCTCTCTTGTCTTCCTCTATCTCAATGGATTAGCTATGGATTCTAATAACTGAAGATTTCGTGTGAAATTACCAGAAAATTCATGATTTTCTATATGTTTGACTTTTGTTCTTTATTGTTGTAAAAAGGATGTTTTTCTCAGATGGAGTTGTGAATAGGACACGCGTTCCTTTATTCTATTATCTTTGAAGTGAAGCAAAGCAAAGGAAGCATCACACACAGCCACAGTATCTTCTCTTCTCTCGTCTCTCTCTCTCTCTCGTCGACGATAATTATTAAAAGAAGATCCAGTCTAGTTCTGCTTTTCGTTCATCAATAAATTCTCTTCTCATCAAGTTCCCTGTCGTTTATGTAAACTACGCTACATAGAAGAACACAATGCATTATTATTATATAGTTGAAGAGTGAGAAAGACGGCTTTTCATTTTGCATGTTTCCATCCAATTTCAACTTGAAGTGAGGCAGACAAGGTAGACTGATGATAATTATGATAGCATATAATACGTGAACAGCTAACTTACATTACCTTTGGTTACACACATAAATGGGAAATAAAAAGTAGAAAAGAAACGAGCAGGTATATGTACCTATTATCAATTAGCCATAAGCCAGCCGGATTTGACTTGAAATTAATCATTGTGCTTTTGTATGAATAGTTACTAGCTATGAACTTTTTATCCATATACTAACTCAACGAAACTCCTTGGATTTTTCACTTATTTACTTCTATTGTGCCTTATACTACATTATTGTCTATACTATTACGATTAAGATTGTACAACTGCTGCTCTACAGGTTTTTTTGACTGAAAAATACGAAGATTTTCATTTCGTCGATTTTAGGAATTTTGTTTCATGGGTCTAGGCTGCATTATACCTAGTACACTCGTATCATATCGGCGTTAACCTTTGCTTTGTTTCGCTGGAAATCTTAGGCACACACTAATCAAGAAACTAATCAACAAGTCTAAAGCAATCTTTGTTAAAGTCCGTAATTTGTTTTAAGATACGTACAATATTGTAGTGTCTAGCTGATATATAATGGACAGTTGATTCCAAAGTTGAATAAACGATAAGGTTACCTTGCTTTTCCAATATCTCATCAGCCTTTAGTGTGGTTTACGTAGTTAATCCTACGAAATGTACTCTTATAATATTAAAATACGTAAAAAAATGAGTGAAGAGCGAGAACATTGTCTCAATTTGCCATAAACACCATTAACATTAGCATTTGTCAGCAGTTTTGTTCACTATGGCTTTGCCCACACTTGCTGTCTTGTCTGAGATTCAGTTTTAAATTTTCACGAAAGTGAAGTCATCTGCACTTAGGAGTTGCATTGAAGAAGTTGAAGTGAGCCAATTGAATAATATTCATAAAAGTTATGGAATGCGAGAAGAAGGCTGGAGGAAGGAAGGCGTTAACTTGTTCGCTTATTCATTTCTATCCATGTACTCATATTGTGTGTCGCTTCGGACGTGATAAATTTTGACTATTTTGACTGCTTTATGAGAGTTAGAGAAGAGGATTTGGATTGGAGGAAGGAGAAGAGCATGGCAGATGCACCGAGCTTCATTTTACTGCGCGTACTTAACTGCAGCTAGTTCACATTCTCGCTGATTGTTAACAGTTTTGTAGGAACATGTGCCTACAACTATGTAGACTAATAATTGTAAATGTAGCTAAATGCTAAATGGAAGAGAGGGAAGTGTAGTGTGCACTAATCTAAAGTTAACGCATTTAATTTATGTTCCTTTCCTATCCTTTAATATAACCTTTGACTTTATTTACTATAGATTACATTTGTACGACTAACGAATAGTTTTACACAACAATGCAACATTTTCTTCATTGTGCTTTTGTATTTTTAATGTGATGCACGTTTAATGTTGCTTATTAGTTACGAGGTTATGAATTGTCGTAATTCTTACCGGTTAATTGCATTCCCTGGAAATTTATTGGTACAATTAATGCAATTGTAAGAAATTAGTAGTATGCAAAGTTTTCTTTTTTACAAATCTCGACTCCTATTGCTCCTCATTTATTGCTAAAGAAGTTTTTTTCTACCTTTTGTTTGACTTTTTAGGGATTTGGGCTTTGAATTTTTAAGGAGAAGATGTTGAATTATCTAGAGTTATTAAGAATACGGTAGTATTACTGTTGTTCATTAGCTATCTGTATATGCATAGTAATGAGGATAAAGGCGAAACGATTAAAAACACTTCTCATCACTCTTAGCAGTACGGAAGATTTTTTAGCTTTCAAAGTTCGAACTGTGGCAAGGATGTTCTACCTCCCTCTCTCTCTCTCTCTCTCTGTCTGTTACCTTTTTGCTACCTTAATTAAAAAGGATGTGTATACAAGTGTGGGAAGAAGAGCTTTAAAATATGCGCAATGATTCTATATGATCTAGAAATAGGACATAAATGCAGAGTAGTATATAGGAAAACACACAAGTATTTACTGGTTTGATGTGTGCATAGATGGGCAGTGAGGAAGATTAAATGGATTTAGTTCAATTGTAGCTGTACGGAGGTTGACCGTGAGCTCATCCTTAGGTTGTCATCTCGCCCAAATAATTACATAGCCTTTGTAATGGGAAAATGAGAGGAGACCCTTTGGTTCAAGTGGAAATTTGCAAAAGAGCTTCCCTTTTATGAGACTAGAATCCTTGAAAGGGAATTTCTTCTGTATTGCACGGAACTCTGTCTCCGTCTACCGTGTTATTAATTCTTGACGTTGAGTCGAGGTTGAAGTCGAGCTCATGAAACACCTAATAATTTACTCAGCCCTTCAGTTTAGCAGACTCACTTTCTTGACTGATTTGTTTAAACATGCCATGTCCGCCAAGTCGACGGAGGCATTACCCATTACATTTACGAAATTTCAAGAAACAGCCCCATCTTCCATTTGCACTCCTTTTTCAACAATAGCTTCTATTGGGTGAACACAAAATCATATTCTTCTACATTTTTACATAATATATAATTATTAGAAATTTATCATACTCTCCGCTACATAACTGAATCTCATATTTTATTTGGGATTCTAGAATATCAATAATATTGTTGCATGAATCAGTGCCATTAAATTTTGGAAAATGAAAAACACACCTACAAAATTGAAATGGATTTTATAATCACTCTAAGTAATTAACCAGACGATAGTGTACTTTGATTTTTTATTTGTTTCGATTTCTATTCTAAATGAAAATACGGCAAATATTAAAAAAATCAAAAATTCACCTTACATACTCAACTTGTAATAATAATAATAGTTAATGACCAAATAAAATACTAAAAGGTTTAATTACCAGGATGGTCAGGAATACGCTGGAACTTTACGTTCGTGATGTTATAGTTCCAATTAAGACAATAGAGAATACACATAGAGTTTTAAAATGATTCAAAGTGCTGGAAAAACAAAATGCATGACATAAAAGGATAAAAACGATGAATTATGGTAGTCTGAGCATAATCGTCTGTTGAATGCCAATTTTTCAGTGAGTGAAACTGAAGCAGTAAGACAAGGTCTTCTATTTTTGTCTATTGCATTAGTATATATTATAAGTTGTATTTAGAGATATAATATTATGATGTGTCATGTATGTTGTCAGGTAGTTAGTTAGTTAGTAGTTGAAGTTGAGAACAATATCGTCTCTCTGGTGTGTCCGTGTCTTTTCCCTGTTGCACTTATTAGAAGTGCATTGTATTTCAGTGTAGGTGCTCCGCATGACAAAGACGGTCCCTTCTACACAAAAAGCAAAGCAAATCAAATCAACATTTTTCTACAATGACTCTCACTTCTTAAGCTTTTTTCTCTCTCATTCTTCTCACATCACAATTCACAACGAAACGAGCGTTGCTTCACGGTCTAGTCATGTGAATCTTTTAGTTGAGCATCACAAGAAATAATATAAGAGGATCTTCTTCCTTACGTAAAAACAAGAAGGAAGCGTTGGGATCTGTTCAATGATGTAATTAAGTAGGTAGTATAAGATGCATGCATATACATAAAATTATTTTACTTTATAGTAGTGCTCATGTATGTATAACTATTTATTTATTATTTATCATCCAGTTTAGGTAGCTCTGTCTAAGGACACGGCGTAAAAATTGCGTCAGCAATAAATAATAATGTGCTCTTCCAATATCACAACTGTGTGAGATTAAAATTGAGTAAATGTTAGAATAATGAGAGAATTTAGGTTGGTCGTTGGTCAGCCTAAGCCTACATTAAACTAACTACCTATAAGTAAATCAAAGCAATATGAGTTAGTGTCTAATTCAGCCCAAGGTGGTTTCTTTCCTTTACTTATTGTTAGAGACACTAAAAACCACAGAGAATACCTACGTACGTACGTGTAGGTAGGTAAAATTATGCTCTTCTTTTTATGTCGCTTGGATTATTGTAGCTACAGCTATTACTCCTATTATGAATAGATTGGTAGAAAAAAGAGGACTGACCATATCTGGTACCTATAATACCAACTTACCTACACTAAGCACGATTTCAATAGAATCAGTGCGTAATTGCTATACTGATACACTTTTATTTAGTAGATTACAGGACGGGCCAGATAAATCCTTCGATCTGACTCACTTTTACTAATAGTAAGGTGCAACTGATTCTTAGTAGTGAACAATTTGGTAATCCTGACCAAATGTGGTAGAAGGACACCAAATAAATGGACATCTACTCATCTCCTAAATCTCAACTCTCATTTGCTAATAATTCCGATTCCATATAATAAACACCTTCCTATGGCTCGGCTTTACAAATTAACTGATGAACTATAGGCTCTCTGTATAAATACACACGAATTGATTAATCAAGACCTAGAGCAGCATTCACACTGTATATAAACTGCGCAGAATATAAAATCCTTTCATTTCTTGATTCCAGAACAAGATCATCACGATTGTTTACACTGCATGCCTCTTTTTTATCCCTCAATAAATGTACGAATTAATCAAGCAAAACTTATTCAACTAATTATTTTACAAGAAAAATTACCTTGATTTAATTATTATTCAAACATTTATATTTGACGATCATCCAATTCATATCTGCTAGAAGTTGAATGAATTTATTACATTTTTATTGTAACTCTTTTCATACAACGCCTTCGTTTACCTTAAATAATGCAGAAGTATATAAAAAATCTTATCCATGATTTGTATATCTTTCCTAAGAAAATATTTATTCATGATAATATCTCGGCATAGAATTCTTGGAACTACAGGTATACGTAAGACCAGATCAGGCCAGGTACCTTGATAGACGCATAAATATTAAGTACAAGTATAAGTTAAAGGTTCTGCAGCAGCGGTAAAAATACATAATATGATGGGGTCATTCATGCATGACGAGTGATACGATAGAGCATTGCATGTTTTTGATGGATTAGTGTCTGTATAAGAATATCTTGTTGTATACTCTCACTCTTAGTTCTTTATCGGATCACATCTCATCACACGACTGTAGTAATAATTATATTTATTAGAAATATCTATTGTAGTTTGCCGTGTACTACTAGAACACAGTGCACAAGTCACTTATTTATATAGATGTTATTAATGTTCGATTGCTTTATCTCTCTGGTATTTTTGCGGCTAGAGGAAAGGAAAGAAAAAGAGACTTTATATGGTTATGTTAGATTATAGCTATATAAAAAATGTAAATAATATTATTAGGCAGGCAGGCAATTGGTTTTGGCTATATAGTGTGAAACCTCTCACTATTTCGACAATTACCTTAGGTTGCTTTATTTTCCATGGCTTAGCTCCGCGGTAGGTAAATTCAAGCCAAGTCAACTGAAGTCAGCGAAATAACCCAGTTTCAAATAGGTGTCTTATTCCCATTACTTTACTTTACTACTCTGCTACAAATCTCTGTCTATGTATGCATTTGGTATTGTTACGCAATCCATGGGATCCTAGGCACGACTGTATGACTCTATTGAAATCGAACTACTACTACGGGATTTGATATTATAATGTTTTATTGCAGATCACAAGTCTGAATTGCATATTCTTTTTATGACTTTTATAATGTATGGTGTCATTTTGGCTAATTTTGGAATGGAACTACATAAGAGTCAGCACTCACTGTTATGCAATGTAAAATTATTAATATGAATAAATGAAAGGGAGATTTAATAATTCATTGTGCTATATTTCGTGATTTAATAAGTAGGTACTTAGTTCAAATGAGTGTTAACTGGATGTGTTTGTCATGTTGTGTATATTCATTTTTAGTAATTAAGTCTAGACATGTGACGGAAATTAGATCCTTTCTATAGGTACGTGCTCTTAAGTGTTTCAATTCTTAAGCTAGACAATATTATATTGTCGTTGTTGTGGAATGACAGAAATAGAATAGATTTTCTGCTTGGCTTTGAATTAGTTGTAGACACATCCGTCCTTAGGATTGCGACAACTGCAACTGATTGTTTAGAATTGACTAAAGTTCGTAGCAGAACAGAATGGCAAGAAATGTTGAAGAACATATAATAATAAGAATTGGAGTCTTATGTCTGTTTAGAGTTAGAGTAAGTAGTTGATTTTACCTTAACTGCTCGTAACATGGTACGGTTGGTAAATAGGAGAATCAAACAATGATGGCAATAATGCGATGCAATAAATCAAAGAATGGGAAAATCAAATGAGATGCTATCATCTCCGTCTCTCTTTGTGAGTGAGTGTCTTGTCATATCTGTGCTATTCTTTTCTCAATGGATAGTTAGTTGAGTTGAGTTGAGAGAGGTGAATTAAGTTGTATTGGAATTGCCTCTGTTTTTCAGCTTGTGTTCTATTCTGTTGTGGGTGATTATAATTTAATGAGAAGAGAGATAGCTAGGAATGATTGAAATGACATAATATAATTTTCTACAATACAAAATCACAATAGAATTGAATTGGCTTTACATGAGCTAACATACATAATAATCTATCGTATCGTAACGTACTTACAACTAGTAGATCCCATCAATTTACATCCTAAATTTAAGTTAACATAACGTAACGCACCTTGAGGATTTTTATTCGTAACGTAAATAAATGATTGAAACGTAAAAGAAGGATTTATAATTTTATACTTAAAGGATAAGCGTATAATATAAGGAATTTTTTGGTATAATCTCTATATAATATGTTTTCGATTACTATTATAATGCTATAATATAGTTAAGTATTATCCTGAAACGGCAATTCAGTTCACTTACAACAATCAGAGTCAACTCAGTATAAAAAGAATATGCGGAATTGTTCAGGGTCGAGTTTTAAGTGTTGTGTTCATGTGTTGTGATACAGACAGCCTGTGCTATAGAAATACATGTCAGATACATTATAGTATTGGATAATAAAATAGTCATGATATTACTTATATTATGCACTAGTGCAAAAAGAGATATATTTTCTTTATTTGGCACTGGCATAGCACTTTGTTCTTCAGAGACTCATAGAGAACGAGCATAAAAAGATAAAGTCAAGCTCTACGCCAAAATGTGGATGTAGATGTGGAAATTTCCTCGCTCAGCTTCCCATTTGTGTCAGGGTTCCCGCTTGCATGCAGTCACTCAGTCACAGTCACCAACTCATGTCAGTGCAACACCGAAAATGACCATCAAGTGTATCGATATCATTTAACTACAATAAAATAGTAAAATAGCTTCTAATGCTCATAGTACTTGACTACTTACTAATAGATTAACCATTGTTATCCACTATCTCCCCTTAATATCTACATACAATCTTCTACTTTATCTCCTGATTTATCACTGTAATAATAGTTCTGTTTTCTGTGCAATTAAGTAAATACTTTTGATTTGTAGCAGAACAAGTAGAGAAAAATTATGATGCCACTACTACTACATACATCTCATTTGTATGTAAAACATTAAAATCCCTCTCATTGGACCACACTTGAGTTTTTATAGGCAAACCAGCTCTGCTTTGTATCTGACTTCGTTTAAAATCCAACTAGCCCATTAAAAAGGCATTGTTTTAAATTATAACAGATATAAATTACGTTTTAGTGTCAAATTTATGGTAGAGGACGTGAGTGTATTTCTGTTGCACTTAAAATGACTTACGAGATTACAAATTCTCAGATGGAATGACAGGTGAGAGGTGAGTGAGGTGACAAGGCAAGCCATACACAACAATCACATACTACAAATCCATTGCACACATACACACATACACTAAATTCAACTGGACTGTTATGTTATTGTGACTTTTGTGTTCTTATTATTGTGATATGAGTTGAATGAGCAGCACATGCAGACAGACAGACAAAGCTACGTCATGTCTTTACCTTAAAATTTACCTTCCCTTACGGCTTACGTAGTAATTTATATTAAAAACTCGTAAGTTGTAAAATAAATAAATAACTCAACTAAATGACCAGAGAACAAAGTAGGGAGACAAAGCAGGTACGTTACGTGCGTACTACAAAAACTACAAAGAATACAACAAAACTAATAATCATAATAACAATAACAACATAGGTACATACACATACACCTGTACGAAACAACATGTAAAATGATAATGATAATAATACGGCGAAGCGTGCCAACCCGTTCCGGCATCTGCTTTTCTTTCTTTATAAAATTCATTTTCCTTTCGTTCTTATATAATCTGCACACTATCTACCGTATGGATCTTATGAATCCACATGGCTAAAATTTTGATATAAACACAAACTAACTGTAATAAATACATCTGTTATGTAATTAATATACATAGGTATAGCATATAATAGAACTGTATTTAGCCTAGTGGCTTTATTTTGATGTATAATTTACTTTGTCGCTCCTTTTTTACATTGTTTAATAGATGTAATAAATACATCTGTTATGTAATTAATATACATAGGTATAGCATATAATAGAACTGTATTTAGCCTAGTGGCTTTATTTTGATGTATAATTTACTTTGTCGCTCCTTTTTACATTGTTTAATAGGCTTAAATCCATCCTGCCTTGCAGTGTGGTTGAGGTCAAGTGGGATATTAAATGATACCTTCGGTTATTTGAATTACGTGTGTTGTTTAAGGACAACGAATGCTATGAGACAGGTGTTTGTTGGAACTACTAAAGGGTAAATATTTAGCTATGCACATTTAACAGAAGTTAACTGTTGAGGTTTATATTATACTACGAGTCTACGAGTGCTACATACATATCAGTCGCCTAATAATGCATTTAGTGGCATTTACTGCATTAAAAATTCAATGTACGTGCAGATAGAGCGGATAAGATAGACATGTACACTTACCTTACCTTACTGAACTGTCTTGTATGGCATAAGAAGGCAAGGCAAAGCAAATTGTGCACTTACAACAACATTAGCTCTGTTTTGTGTGATGTGATGCGAAGAGCTGAATGAAATGAAAATCGTATCAAAGTAGTAATCGTATTTTACTGTTTAGTCAGAGTAGATCAGGAGCTGTCTATTCACCTTCTTTACATAGATAGAGATAGATACTAGAATTGAGGATCCAGCTTATGTAGCATAGCGTACTATTACATAGCGGTTGCCTTTTCGAGCATAGAGTGAGTAGTCTGCGTGTGAGATGCGATGGATGCGAGTGGCACAGACACACACACATAAAACTCACGTCGCTATCTGTAACAAAACCATGACTCAAGACAAGACAACACTAGACAAGTCAACAAAACATAAAAAATCCTCCCTCAGCCATTTATATAATACAATATTAGAATATTCTTGAGCCTGTTGTATATACTTTGGTTCTTTTGATCTAGGTACCTATGATATAATATCTGTAACACACCTGTTGAGTCTTAATTCTCACTGCGTATAGTTTAGCTTGGCGTTTAGGCTTCGGTTTCTACAACGATTGCTGAAGCTTGCCTTCATCGTCGTAAGAACTCACCAACGATGCGCTCCAATAATTTATTATATTATCTTATGACATAATTTTACTTTCACTCAAGCTCACCAAAAATCACTCGCTCGGTGATTCCCTTGCATAACATCTGTATTAATCACTTGGTTTTGTTTTGATTTTATTACACACAGGATTGATACATAAATACAGCTCATACGTAAAAAATAGTTTTAGCATTGACTTAAATTACCTCACATGTATACAAATTATTATATCAATGTTTTAAAAGATGACGGATACTATGTCGTATAGGATCTTGTTAATATTGAATTCTTATTAGATTACCTATGTTGAATGTGTGAATTCATGCAATCTGTTGAGATCTGCATAAAATAAAATTATATGATAAATATCAAATGGAATGTAAATTGATGTGTAACATTCCAATTGAGAATAATTTTTAGTTCATGTAGAAAATGTTCTGATTTTTTTGCATTGCTTTTTATAATAATAATTGTAATATCACAAAGCAAAGTTAAACTTGAGAAAGATCATAGCTCGAGTTGCCTTGTATTTTTTCTTTGCATGCATTGCATATTTATTGTATTGCAATTTGTGGTTTAGTGAGCTTTGGTTTGGTTAGTCTTTATTGCTCTATCATCATAATAATCGTATCATTAGGATTACTTTAAATTATTCGCTCCTCGTACCTATCTGTGTTGATTTAGTGTGAAGTTTGTAGTTAGTTAGAGAGCTAGGTACATAATGGGCTCCATTCACTCACTCAGATAGAGATAGCCATAAGAAATGTAATTGAATTGGCAATAAGGAGACAAGACGAGGTAATAATAACATAACCGATAATATAAAAGTAGTTCATTTCACTTATTCAATGGTACAGACACAACTACAATGGTTTAGTTGTGACAAAAAATTAGTATACGATTACATTTATAATAATAATTTATATAAATATATAATAGAAGAGATATAGTGTGCAAGCATGCAGACTTAAGGCCGGGTTGGCAGTTGGCATTTGGCAATCCCATTGAGAACTCTAAAGGTTGCATTTATTTCTAAGAGCATAGAGAGAGGAAAAGGAGTGCAATGCAAGGAGTTGACTAAAGGAAACTGATTGTGAATTGTGCGAGCGAGATGTGAGATGTATGAGACTAGGAGGATTAGTTATGAGAACATGTGTTCGTGTGTTATGAGGGACAGTACTTTGTCAAGGTATTTAATGGCCATTATATAACGTGTGTGTTTTTGTAATAATTATGTTATCTCACACATATCAGTCCATAATGTAAAGTAAGTCGAGTTGACGTTCAATTCAGTTTAGTTAATCGAGTTGAGTGAGGTGTTTGGTTAGCAAACTCAACTAAGGCTAAGAAACTTAAGTATACGTACGTTTACGCTCCAAGGCAAATCTTACGTAGGCATAATATTCCTCCACCACCACTATACACGCTATATTAGTACAATTTCACGTACTCATAGAGATTCTTTATAATAGTAAACAGACAGATACATAGCTACAACATAATAATAATTTGATATTTCTTTGTGATCTCGCAATAATATTCTGCTTTAGTTATTCAATATAGTTAAATGGTCAGTTATAGTATTACAGCGTCAGGGATTTAGTGGTAGGTAGTGTTAGTAGGTAGGTAGTTTTATAAAAGCAAATGGGTTTAACTATCTATAACAGTTATAATAGTCATTATTGAGAGAATGAGTGAGTTAAGTCTAATAAGAGTCGAATTTCAATGTTTTGTCTACGAGCTGAAGGTAGTGGACGTAAGCTTATTAAATATGGCATGCATAGTGGTACATAGGGATACACATTGATAATCTAATGTTATGTATTAGTTTTTATGGCACATTGTGCACACACTCATGTCCAAGGTACACAGTACAGCACATCACATGAGATCACCTCAGCTTCAGCAGCATCAGATCTTATTGTGAAGAGTGAGCACCAAGTCGTATAGTCAAGATTTGAGTTTGGGGGCAACAGGTAGATAGAGACAGAGCATTCTCTCACTTACTCACTCACAAGAACTACAACAACTCACTCTTTGCCAATGTAAAGGTATTAGGGAAATGTCATTGAGATCTTCAGTCGTTCTATCTGTTCTTAAGTGAAAGGAAGTCCTGGTTTGGTTTCGTTTGCTCGTTTTCTGTCTTCTCCTATGATCTATAGGATCTGTGTGCAGAGAACGCAACGCTAAAACAGTTACCATCGACTCCTACACAAAAAGTATGTGTGAATTCAAGTGGCAAATTCTCAATTGATGTATTTGTTTTCCTTTGTTCACCATTCAGTTAGCCATTGGCATTCGTTGTTGAAGCACATCTTGTTTTAATAGTATCTATCTCTACTTTTTGTGCTATCCTTCCTTGGACCTCTCTGTGATATACTTACGTTCTTTTATTATTATTACTACGTATTTAGTCTCTCTCTGCTCTGGAGGCACTACTTTTACCAAATTACATGACCATCTAAGTAAGTTAAAGAACAGGTGCAATGGATTGCATTGTATTCTTCTAGTAGATACAGATCTGGATGTTGTCTTGTGTGTGGATTGTGAATTGGAGGACAGTGGGTTCTATTCTCTAATTATTTCATAGAGCAATGCAACGAAGAGTGATTCTACTGCAGACGCCAACAATCAAATCAAATGTGTTACTTTGATTATCTCTTGTTACTTTGTTACCATTACTGATTTGATTATCAGTAATAATGTGCGTTAGTTACTTAATGTAAGTCTATGCATACCTATACCATAATATACCTACCTGTAATAATGTCATGCATAGTCGTGCATATTATTATAAAATATATTGGCTCTCTGTGATTTATTATGGCCACTGATTAAATTAAACTCAATAAATGGATTCTCTATTGTGTTTCTGTGCAATTACTCTCCTCTCGTGAGTACTCATTGCCCAGTGATCAAAGTGTGACATACATAACATACATGGAAATATTATTATTATTATTAATTTGAGAGTGCCACAGTTTTGTTAGAGATAAAGACTATCAACTATACTGGTAGCATATTATACACAGTATAATAATAATAGTGAGTTGTGTTTGTGCTAATGTTATGTTTACTACTACTACCAGCAAAATTTCAATTGGGGATCTCCTTATATTTTTGTAGATGAACCAGTTGTGCAAAGTGTGCGGTGAGCCGGCTGCCGGATTCCATTTCGGAGCTTTTACATGTGAAGGTTGTAAGGTAAGAAAAACAAATACTTTTTACAATTTACTAGTTTGTAATTAGTGTGTTTATAAGAAGCCTTAATTGTTAATAGACTTCTCTCTCTATCTACCTTCTTTGTCAATATGTAAATGGTTACATAAGGCCACAATGATAATGATGATGTATGTCTTAGTCTTTTAAGTGATTGTTTTTCTTAATTCGTATAAATACTATTTATATAGCTATAAGAAGAATATTAAGAGTCTATAGATGATAGACAATGGAAAACTCTTTCGTACCAGTTCCACAGTGCGCTAATATAATTCTGACGAGTAAATGGTAAAGTTTTGAGAGACAAGTACGAAAGACATTATGATGAAGGTTTCATATTTTTAAGAGCAAAAAGTCCCGAGTGAGAATTCCTGGAAGGGTAAGATGTAAGAGATGAAGAAAAGAGAGTGAAGCTATGCTTGCTGCAATAATATTCATTCATTGTTAATAGGATAGGAGATATTAGAGGTAGAAAGATAATTTATAGGTTGTAGTGCAACGAGTTCACGTTTAGTTGACCAAAAAGGAATTAGGATTTCTTTGAATTTCTCACCTCATTAGACTTGCAAATTGATATGATTTGAGTTGCTTTGAATTTGACTAGGAATAAGCAAGACTGAACTGATTGCACGTATTATTTGTTATAGGATGCAATGAGTGGACTAAACGTGAGCTAATAATCCTAAGCCATAGAGCACGCAAATCATCTGCATACTATTTACTAAATTACAATATTAAAAGCATAATTTGAGAGAGGGATGGAGTTTGTAAGGGCATGTGGTGAAGTCAAGTCCACTGCTAGCTAGAAGAGTCCAGTCAGAACTAAACTTCTAACGATAAGTTGAATAATTACGATTTGAATTGAATGAATTGAATGCCTGCATGAATGAGTGAACTGCATTTACTTAGCTTGCCCGCTTGTATGTCTAGCTGAGTGAGACAGTTGAAATGTTTTAAACTCAATTGACGGAAGTGGCGGAAAATCATGCCTGCGATTGGGC
Source organism: Tomocerus nigrus (assembly GCA_019776505.1). NCBI lineage: Eukaryota > Metazoa > Arthropoda > Collembola > Entomobryomorpha > Tomoceridae > Tomocerus > Tomocerus nigrus. Next base: position 20,191 of record JABASI010001938.1, read on the forward strand.
GTTTCACCAAAACTAATTGAGTTGCTTTACTTACGAAAGCAAAGGAAAAACAAAACAACTGCAGAGATGCATGTCTCTTTGTATTGTACTTATAAGTCAAGTCAAGTGAGCCAAGCAAACCATGTACAGCAAAACAAAGTGATCTGCTGAGTATCTGAGTATAAGGATAAGCCCAAACTTTGTTTCTAGTTCGACTCTTTCTTACTATGTAAATAATGTTCATGTAAATGATTGTGAATAAGAAAACAAGCGTCAAGTAATTATTCTTCACTTTTACAAGCTTTGCATGGACTCATATCTTAAAATTCATTTCATTGCGTGCCTATCATGCAAATTATGTGCTATATTGAAATTTCTGTCTCGTAGACTCGTAGAGCATTGTATAATTGTACTGGGAAATTCTCCCCTCAATTCTCTCATTCCTCCGTCTATCCCTTAATATTAATGTATTCTATCTCTATAATAATTTTTGAATTTAACGCTTATAGGTACCCATATTTGTATATGTATTGTTTCCTCTCATTTTTTATATACACCAGTGCAGAGCGGAAATGCAATAAGTGTGAATAATTATTCAGATATTGGAGAATATACTTGAATAATCCTTCAGAAAACTACATAGACTTACTAAATTCATATATAAAACGTAAAAAAGTGGTGTTCCTGTGTTTTTTTGGTTATTTGACGTGTACGGGTGTACCTAACATTATTCTTTGAGGGAACCTCACGATGATATACTAAATAGGATAAGAATAATGATAGGAAAAGTTAGCTGTATATATATTAGAGTTTAAAAAAATCACAAACAAGATCCCTAGGTAGGTAAATAGACAATTCGCCATGAATCATAAGGCTCATTGAGTTTCACTTGTCTCCCGACAAATATGCTTACATGACAGACGAAATGAATGAGTAGCTAGATTATTGTGTCAACGAATTTATAAGCGAGCGAGTGAGCAGACTGAAGGAAATGTTCCATTCTAATCCTTTTTGCATATAAGAAGCTCATTTTCAAAGAGAATTGAGCTGTATTTTAAATATGTATTTGTAATAGAGTAATGAATGACTCTTTCTGCTCAAAAGACAGAACCAATTGAAATAATAATTTGTCGCATAATAACCATCGGAGGTGTACTGCATAATATAAATATACTGTCTTTTTAATGTCTTTTAGTAGAGTTTGACATGCTTTGGTTTAAAAACGTTACTACTACATATTGAACTGAGAGATAGATAGGTGTATGCAAAGAGTTTGTAAAGGAAGGGAAACAAAGTCAAGCTCTAAATATTTCAAGTGATGATTTTTGCACGTTTTTATGGCAGTTGTGCTCCAAGCTACGAACGCAGCATTGCAATTGCAATAGAAAACAGAGTCAGTCAACCAGGAGACACAGGGACAACGTAATTTGACTTAATTTTTCTTGACTTTACCTAACAGCTTACTTAAGTGCTCTTTCTAAGTAAGTAAGAGTGACTGTAATGTAATCTATAGTCTTCTTATTATACACACAAAAATTATTATGCATGTCAAAGTGAATTCTATGAAAAGAAAATGCCACTGGGCTATGATGGCTTCATAAGTTCATTATATCTTTATTATTATTAATATTATTATCTCCTTGTTCTTATATAGACTAGACGAAATACTTTTGGACACATGGACATGCAATTTCTTTGAAGCATCGCACATCCTCTTACCACTCTAAGCTCATTAATGCGCAATAGCCACTAACTTTATTTACACTAATTCTAAAGTCAGATGAAATACAGCTGAGATAAAAGTCTCGAGAGTATTAAAGTAAATAACGAGCTTTAG
>JABASI010001939.1:0-21993 GCA_019776505.1 Tomocerus nigrus
AATTACACCTGCAAGTATGTACTACACATTATAATAGTTGTCAGTAAATAAATCCAGGTGAGCTTTAGATTATTGACACCTTATAGCCCTCCCATTAAATTAGAAGTAGTACATTGAATAGTTAGACCTTGAGAGACTGCACAAAGAATTTAGTCCTCAAATTGTCAGAAATGAGAAATGGGAGCTAATTGTCAATGCTAGTCTACATGTTCGTTCTAGGAAAATCACATTTCCCCAGAATACCCAATGGTCATGCACAATCTCCCAAAAGTGATCCTTTCTCTTCTATCTACTTAGTTAGAATTAGAATACTCACGTGAATGTCTGTCTCCAGAGAAAGTATTATTTCCCGTCCTGCATGGCTCTTAACTCCCCTGTATGTAGACACCGGCTTTCGTTATTAGATGTTGATATTACTTCTCAATACGAAAAAACTCTTAAAGTAACTACGTGGTGAGGATTTCATATCGCCTAAAGATTAAACAAGGAATACCTATTGCTAGTTAAGATGCTCATATATAATAGTGCCATGAATTATTATTTAATAATAGGATGAGTTGTTTAAGTAGGAGAGTTCGAGGATTTTATCAATGCCAATATAGTAATGTATCAAGGGGAAGGAAGGTAGTTGAGAAAGAATGAGAAGTAGATCGAATGAAAAGGCAAATCCGTCGAGTGAAAATGTCTATATGTATATAGGGCCTAGGCCTAGCCTACTTAGCTCTTGTATGTTCATTGTTAATGTGAATGACTTATTGTGATTGTTCCCTTGATTGTGTTGTACGTAAACCTGGTTTTCTCCTCCCTCAATGCAATGTGACCAACGGAATGCAGGAAAAAGTAAGTCAGACAACTCATATACTAATATTCTATTCTTAGTTTCTCTATATTTCTTTTTCTTCCCTTTTGCCACGAATCATGCTTTCAAAAAATGTTGTCAGCTTGACTGCTTTATACGTTGATTGAAGACATGGCAGTGGCCTGTTATTTGTGTAGTTAGTCTCTTAATATTTGTAGTTGTACTCATAGGTTACATTTTTCAAGTAGTTTAATTTTTACATGTAACATTTAAGGTAGTTTACGTAGATACGTCAATTCAGTACAGTACAGTAGTAAAGTAACCATATTTTAGGGGCCATTCAAGTATTACGTAAGCCTCGTGCACTTTCGGGGTAGATCAAATATTCACAAGGTGAGTAGATACCCTCAATATTCCCTTACCATATGCCTGTATCAGTCATCATTCAAAGAGAGAACCAATATCTTATCCCGCACATTGGATTATTCTGTTTGTGCATTTAATTATAGCATTTAACTCTGGATTTTTTAAAAGTACCATGGAATCTTATTGTGTCATTCAATTGAAATGCAAATTTTCAGACTTCCCGTACGTTATACTACTGTAATTACCATTCGTTTAAAAACTTGGCTCGGTTTGGCCATTATTTCGAAGATATTTTAGAATATTCAGCCGGCTTATCCTCTTAATTTCAAATTATCATGGGATACCATCATGTCAATTATAAAGATTAACTAGTTGTCTGCCGATTAGTCTATTCTTACTAATGATTTCGAGCCATTTTAGCAATATTTTACATTGTGAGCTTTGAAAATAACTAGGAAAACTGAATTGCACTTTCATTGAGCTTCCCTCTCTCTCACTAACCCTAACCCGTTTCGTTTGTGTAATAAGCATCATACCCGTAAGCTGGGTTTGAAACTCCAGAGTGTAAACGGACTGACATGAATTCAAATGTCCATTAAATTTGTCCCGGTGTTACTGTTCCTCCTATGTGCATGTGATGCGATTTTTTAAAACTATTTATTGCTTTTCATATTTCATAGTTTTTGATATGAAAATACTGAATATCACCATCTCTCAAATCATACAAACTAAACTAACCTAGCCAAGAAGGGTTTGTAATTTGTAAGTAGCATAATATTGATTACTAATCGTGGTCCACAGAAGGATTGTTTGCAAGCGAAAGGAAGTTGTGGTACCTACTTGATAAGTAGTCGTGATAGACTTTAGGGCTATATAGAAGCCGATTTTTGTCAATGGCGTTTAAAGAAATGAAATAGTCGTCCATAAATAATTTCGACTTGCTTAATATTATTAAAATTTTAATCAGTTATTTCATTTGTAGTATTATATTTATGATATAACCAGGCATAATTAGATGCAAGAAGGACATAATATGAAAATCTATGTAGTAGTGAATACATACAGAATATTATCCAACAAGTAATAAATACCTCAATTCTAAATGCAAGCCAATTATATGAATTGCAAAAGTATTCATAAAAGTTTAATGTTACTATAGAGAAAGTTTGTTAGTGACAGAAAGGGTTATCGGTTTTAAATTGTTATTCAATGTCGTAAAATTGTCGAAAGCTTTCTTTTCCATGAATGTCTGGATGTCACTAAATATTTTGTATAATGCAACGCATGTCCATTTATCTGTATTGCATTATTTTAATATTTAGGCGAATAAGTACAATGTGAACTAATACAGTACAATTACATACATAGCTATTGTATTATAGTTTAAGAACGACCACACTATACCTATACACAACAAGTTCCCTCAATGTTGTCAATGCGTGGTGTGCAAATTGCTTCTATTTACCTCAGTCAACCGACTCACAGTGTCACAGTCTATGTGGTTTCTCGTTAATTAACACCGCTTTAAATATCACACGGGTTTTTACATCATCAAATGTCCATACATACGCTTCCTTGCATTCTGCACAAGCCATTTTTAATCATTGTTGTATGGTGAAATGATATTTAACGTTAAAAATCAATATTGATCATAATTGGCTTTGTGTAAACAACTCGTTGTGATCTGTTGTTTGCTTACATGCCCAAAGGTAATGAAATCGATGCGAAATAAATCTGAAACTACAGAACAGAACCACAACAATGTCGATGTCCAAACCAAACACTCTTCATAAACTTTATACGTTATTGTTGCTTCGCTTTTTACATACATTCCTAGAAATATAACAGTATTGGCAAAGCGATTGCCAAAAATTACTTGCACTGACAGTGACGTGTTGCCCCGGTACGATTACCTAACTTTGTTTGATATTCGTCGCGTCGACTCTCCGACCTCTGTTTCAGGTGTCATGGAACGTCTTCATTTATTTAGTTAATAACGTGTACTTTACTGTAGGGTGTCTTGTCTGTGACAATTTGCATGTAAAATAAAACATCGTCAACTTGGTTGGACATTTACTTATGGTGTTCATGGACAGACGGACGGGACATTGTGCGATTCTCTTAGCCAGTTTCGTACATCGGATCGGACGGTGAAGAAATTAATACTGTTTGTTGTGTAGTGTGTAAAGGAATGTTTAGGAATGGCTTTTACGTAACTGACTGCAACTGTGTTAGAGTTTTCAAGTGGGCAGAATTAAAGTTTCCTGTCCTTTTCCTTTCTGCATGATTTTCAATGAGTTGGCCTAATAATTAAAAGCAATAAAGATTATTCAACATTTAGTTTCCCTTTTTCTAAAAACGACTTCTCATTTAAGCGTTCTGGCTCGCTTTGTTCCGACTCGGCTTGGCTCGATATAGTAATTCCAAATTCCCGGCTCGAATACCGATTGGCTCGGTCCCAACTCAGTACCCAGGTAGGTAATTCATTTTTAAGTCCGAAACAGAATTCTTGATAAATAACGAATCTAATGAAATATGAGTTAAAAAAATATCGTTTATGGAGAAAGCAGTTCAATTGACTATCACTTGCCTTCCTTCAATTATTTATTTTATTTAATGTGAGTGATTTTCAAAATTAATTTTCGTAGCAAAATAATCTGATTTACTTACTTTCATGTATTTCTTTTTAAATGCATGGGCACTATTAAACCTGAATAGTAACATTAAGTACTTACCATTAAATTGAATATTGGGACCTTGATTGAATGATGAACGTGGAGGGGTGGGTGGTCAGGGAAAATATGACATCTGATGACAACGGGGTGAGTAGGGGACAGAATCACATTTTCTGGTTACGTAATACTTGAAATATCCCTTCTGTAGTTTATTGTTGTTTGAAGTTTAATGTACAAAATTGTGGTGGCCCTAGTCATTCAGGGGACGTGCATAAATTGTAAATATGAATTTTGAATTATTCGACGAACGTCTCTGCTCTAAATATTTTGTGGTGCCCCCGCAAATTGTGCATATGAACAAAAGCATGCCAACTTGTTTTCTATTTTGACTAGTAACGTTTTCTATTGGAAGTAGCGTAGCGAAAGGTAGTGTCTTTTTAAACGTGGAATAGTTTGCATGGCATACACTACATTGATGTTAACTTGATGATACTCGTCACAACCTTCGTAGGATTTCTGTAAGATGCACCCGCTCGTGTGCTAGTTTTTTGAATTTCTAATAGAGAACAACGTCAATGAATAGAAGAATTGAGAGAACACACAAAATTTACTGCAGCGCAGTATAACAATGTATAATATTATAATACGTTCATATAATTATATGTTGAACGTTGCTGAATTCTGTTTGTGATTCAAAAATTCAAATAAATTACGTAAATTCTGCCTGTACTAGGGATGCAGTTTAATAGATTTGTTGTTTTCAATGTGATTTCTCTCATTGTCAGCGAGGGCTGCTCACAAATGCAACGACCTAAATTGTTTTAATGCGAATATTTAAATATGTTATAACTTAAATGCAATTTTACTCAATATGCGTTGCCAGTGAGACAAACAGATCGTTCTTTTTCTCGTGAATCGTAAAGAATCATTGCGTTTGTTTGTCTCACTGAACACGAATCTGTATGCCATCGATATACTTCCAATCCAAGTATTTATCTACTTAGTCTATTTTTGATAAAGTTTTAGTCAACTATTTTGTTTTAATTGGTTACCTTTACCTATAGTCGGTTTGGTTAGTTTTACTAGTTAGCATATTTATTACTTATCTGTAGGTTACTTATAATTACAATTATTACTCTGTTAAATATTAAGTTAAAGATAATTCTATTAACTACTAATTTACTTTACGATACTAATAAAGTTATTATTATCATTATTATCTATATCTGTATTGAGTAGCGGGTAGTATTGTATGATGCTGAAGAGTGCCAAGCAATATATAAACGCATGCAGTGAAATGGGCACGATTGATTATCTCATTAATGATTTTTGAAGCTTTTTATGTCTGGTGATAACTTGATGAAGTCATGAATCGCATGCTATTTCAGGCATTTGCATGGTTCAGTGACCTTCTGGTGGAACACGCGGAGATATTTTGGTCGCTCTTTGCTGTTGATATGGACCAGGTGCTGGCCGAGCAGCCACCGGACACTTGGGATGCCTTCCCTCTCTTCCAAATTCTTAATGACTACCTGCGTAGCGATGGTTCGTCTCTTTCTCCTCTCTCCACCCCTAAATCCCGCCTTTTCCTCCGAAGCCTCATTTAATTTCTCAACTTCTTTTTCTGTTCTTTCTTAAACAGATAATTTAAAAAATGGCAGATTTCATCAGCACCTGCAAGATACATTTGCTCCACTTGTAGTTCGATATGTGGATCTTATGGAGTCATCAATTGCTCAGTCTATTCACAAAGGGTTTGAAAAGGAACGCTGGGAACTCAAAGGGTGAGAATGCACTTTTATTTCTTTCTCCTGTCAAATGGTTTTCTTTAGACCTGTAACTCTGGAATGAAATATTGAAATATTTGTGTGTCGAGGATTTAGCTTCAAAAAATATATTTGCCTATTTCGTTTCCGCTTTTAATCATTTCACAATCTGGTGCAATCGAAAATTCCTACTATATATTTTCAGATAGGCAGGTGACAAATATATGTAGTTCACCCCATACAACTTTTTGAGTTGCATGGCATAGTCATGTATTAATTACCTGTTCAAATCACGCACTTGAGCCTGATGTTTTTATTTGAATCCATAATAGTCTAAAATATGTTACAGAAAAATATAATTTAAATATATAATGAAAGCACTACGATATTACAATTGCAATACAAGTTATTTATTTAATATTTCACATGCTCCTCAACTTTAACAGATTTTTTTAGTAATAAAAAGCATACCTCTTCTGGCTATGTTGAAAATTATGAATTTGTGTACGGATTTTCCACAGGAACGGGTGTGCCACATCTGAAGATTTATTCTGGAAGTTGGATGCTTTGCAAGCCTTCATTAGAGATTTGCATTGGCCCAATCCTGAGTTTGGATGTCATTTAGAACAGAGGTTAAAATTGATGGCCTGTGATATGATTGAGTCTTGTATCCAACGAACGGAATCTGGCTTTCAGTCGTGGCTAAAGAAAGGAGTCACTTTCATTTCCACGGATTACATTATTCCCACTGAAATGTGTGCTATGAGCAATGTCATTCTCGACGCCAAGAATCAGTCTTTTAAGCTCTGTGCAGTTGACGGCATTGATGTGGTGAGTTTTCGTCTCCTTCACTCAATCCTTACTCCTTTAAAGGAATAGTCAAATCTATGTGGTCATATTTTGCCATTGCTGTTACATGTTAGATATACTCACACATGTGTGCCTCCTTTTACTATTTTTCAGCATCAATACCACACAAAAATCGATGACTTGATCGAAAAAGCTTCAAGCTCTATGACACAAGGCTTAATTTCCAAATTAGTGTCTGTGTTGGAGAGTACGTTATCAAAATTGTCCCGTTATGACGAAGGAAGCCTTATTGGTTCCATTCTGAGTTTCACTGTGAGTTCATAATCCAGTCCATGCCCATTCATTACTTATAAATATCGACACTAATTTACTTTTTATATGCATAGAATGTCTCAGGGTCGGGTAAGGAGCTAGGACAAGCTTATGTTAATTTTACTAGGAATTGCATGGATCAAATTCGGAGTAAAGTTAACGACGAACTGTGGATTCTCAACTTTTTCGAGGTAATCTGCGACTTTTACCTTTTAATCTTTCCTAATCTTCAAGTACACCGTACACCTGAGGTTTAAAATTCTAATTAGTAATTTCATTGTACATTATGTAAATCGGTAATAAATACTCTAATTCTGTTTTCAGCTGTGGTATACATCTCAGATGCAAATGCTGTGCACTTGGCTTTCGGAACGACTTGATCATTCTTTACATCCCTATCAATGCACTTGTCTATCACACGTTGTCCGTGTAAGTCAAAAAATATTTCATTTCGATTTAAATAGAAGTTAGGACTGTCCAAATAATATCTTCATCCCTTATTTATATCATTAAAACATCAACATCAAAACAACATGGATGGACTACTATCTTTTTATTGATAATTTTACAATTAACTACCTACTATTTACTTAATTTTATTTATTATGTATACGTTTTACTGTTTTACATAAAAGGTAGCTAATAGATGACGATAATATTCATAGGAATAAATAATCTTGCTCTTGTTTATTACAAACGTTATAAGTACAAACATACCTAATTATATTGACATCGAATTTTGTGGATAATTTGATGATGTATTTAATTCCAGAAACTATACTCAGATTTTGAGTTGCAAGGGGTAATGGAAGACAAGTTAAATAGCAAAACCTACTCATCCGTTCACTCTAGAATGCAAACAGAAGAGGCTACATGTGCTCTTACAATAGGTTCACGACAAGATGATGAAGCAGCGTAAGACTTTAATATGACATTGTGAAATATAGCTTTATAAAATCATTGACGCATGCAATCGCTTTGTACGCATTACTACGAATTTCCAGATCAATTCCCACCCTTACCACATAAGAGTAGCAAAATCTATTTCCACCGTAAATTACTTTGGATGAAACATAATTGACTTTCTCTCCCCATTTAATGGGCGATCTTACTCAAAATAGCCAATTTAAATGAAAATAGCCAATCTTGTTATTTATTAGCATGATGATGTGGTAATGGAGCGCCCTGGCGCCTGTTGATTTCCGTTTCTTAATGAGTGAGAGTTTATTAATTGTGTTGGTTAACAGGGAGTTTGCCGAGGGTGGTGGGGAGGATGAGCCAGACAGGAAGCCGAAGGTGACGGTGAGTCAAACGGGGGACGATGCGAACATCGTGGGGAAGTTGACGACAGCAACGTCGAGCGTGGTGGGTCGAATGGGGAGTGTGGTGGGGAAGGGGCTTGGTGGGCTGACGTCGAAACTGGGCAGTGGGTCGTGGTTCTAGCGGTTCGTTTGGGTGATGCTGAGAAGATACCCATAAAACGGTGTGATGCTTGCATGATTTGCAGATAAGATTCTCTTACCGCTTGCGTCTCGCAATCTCGTCCTCTTTGCTTTCTCTCTAAATGTACTTAAGATTGAAGCGGATCATATCTTCGCCTAATCCAATTACGCCAAGGTTGAACTATAACAATTTCTCAGTTGCTAACATTACAACTCATCAACTCTATCGACTATTTACGACTTTTCATCTACGGATTTCATTCTCTTCAACTCGGTCTCTTCCCACAGCCCCTCCCTCCCCCGTATGTACCTATAGTTCCCTATGGCCTTCTGCCCCCCCCCCCCCCAGCTCGCCCACAGCCCCTCGGAGCCATTCGCCCCTCCTGTCTCTCTGTCGTAATTTGACTTGGCTTGTTCTGTATGACGACCTTGGGGTGGTTGTTGCCGCAACTTTACGTTTGGAATAATGGAAAGCGGTGTGGAGGTCCGACACGGGATGGATGGTGCACTTTGTATTGTGTCTTGTTACAACTTACAACGGATATTCTCTCACGATTCTCATGACGGAAGAACTGGACACGAGAAAACTGACAAGTAATAATTCTACGTTCAATTTGAAGACTATATGCCTATGTGCTCTGCCTCATTGAGTCCGCACACGTAATTATAATGCATACTAAATATAAATAATACGTTACTTACGTACATAGAAAGTAGTTCTAATTACTATACATACTTAACTTGTATGTGTCAGTGACCACTGGCTGTTGATTTCCAGCTCCAGATACCGTAGTGTCTTATTAAAATTAATTTTAAGATTTTCATCTCTCCTTCCAATGACGACGCAAGTTCAGGTGAAATCAAAAGTCCAACGAGAACACTTTTGATGTAAATGTAGCTGATGTCTAAGTAAAATGAGATACAAATAAGTTATACATACTTTTATGTCTCACAAAAACAAATTGTTGTTGATTAATATAATATGTATACTACACTTGTAAGGATACAGGAACACTGTACATACTATTTACTATAATTATTAACGTTTCCCTCTCCCCACACAGAAACACACACCTTATGACAATATCTTCATTTGTTCGAATATCTTCTTTCTACTGTCCGCAACGACGTAAATATTTACCATATTTGCTCATGATATATTCTCCGATATCGTATACGTATTCAGTTAGTTTCTCTGTTGACAAATAAGTAATATCCGTATCAGACAATGCTAACTACTTAATCAACACATCTGCAGCAGTAGCACTTATTCGTTCGGTGAAACGCAGAACTGTTGGTGGTGACACTATTAATCAATCTATTCTGGAAATACATACATACATAATACATACATACCTATCTTATCTAGTCAGTCAGAAGTCATAGTTTTAAAAAATACAACTCAGAAATCTTAATCAGATGTACATACCTATGCAAAAATCGAAAATTACTGGTACGATACGACAACGCAACCGTTGGGAGTAAATAATATTCCTAAAAATATATAAGTACTGTACTGAGGTACCTCGTCGTACCTTCTACTAGGAAGTTGAAATGATTTTCAGGAGAGCTTTCACTTTGTCGTCAAATGTTGTCTCAATGTTGTATCTAGTTTATATTGTTGTATATTAGTAAGTTACAATATTATATGATGATATAGAATTTATAGGAAATGTCGTGTTTGTTGTGTTAGACGGGATCAGAGTCTCCGTACGTACATTTTACATTGCTTTAGGAATACTTCGATTACAAACACCTTCAAGGATTATCATTCAGTCAACGAAAGGTTCATAAATTTCTCTTTTTATCACACGTTGTTGGTTCACTAGCCTTACAGACCTTAAAATAATGACACTACAAATCTATGCATGCATACGATACCTATGTACTACAGGAATATCAGCCTACCTAAGTATATTATTTATATCACACAGATCAGCTCTTACTCACTTATCAATCACTCCTTCACGGGCATCTTTACAAACTCTCAGTCTGCCCCTTAAACTCCAGCAAATAGTCAAGTCAAACCCATCCTAGAATGGTATCAAGTACCATCCTGACCTCTACTCTACTCTACCTAAGAAAACGTAAGGAATTTAGCTAACTATACACGGGAGCCTTGACTTGCAGAGTTGCAGATTGTAAATAAATTGCATGTAAGTATTTGCATGTTGACATCGGCAAAGATTATTAAAGCCATTTTAGTTGAGAAAGTGTTTTGAACTTAGTCGAGTCGCAGTCGCAGGCCGTGATGATGTGAGACGATGAACATCTTCTCCGATACTACGTTAATTATTGAACACTGAAATATATAGAAATAATAGCTAAACTCATATAGAGAAATCATAAATCCACTATACCCTTACCCTTCATGTAATGTTATTCATTATATTTGTATCATAGGCAATAGGGTCATTGTAGATACAAAAATCTCGAATCAACCTATCACTTATATATAATTACAATTATATTACAAGAATTGCATTGCAACATAGATAATATGTAGCTTCACCTTCGATTCGTATTTTATAATTAAGACACTTGCCATCATTCTTTCCTTTCTCTCTCTCAGTATTAAAAAGGATAACTAATATTTTCCGAAACGGGACAATTCTAATTTACTAAATACATATACAAATAGGATAAATTAAGTAGCACTCATACAAGATATCCACTCAAATCGTTATACGTAGACATGTGAGCAATATTATATCTCTAATTATCATCATACACATCACACTCACACAAGGTATCTCTGTTTCACTCGTACACAAACTGACTTATTTCACAAAGGTTGTTCACTTGTACCTTCCTTCCAAGTTTTTCTGGATATTTATATTAATTAATATATTCTTACGTCACTAATAACAAAAGTAACAACCCAACGTGAAGATCTATCAGCTAAATCTACACGCATTATCATTATCAATCTTAAACGAAACGAAAAACCCGTGTTATAAATGGCGTTAAAAATACTAAAACAAACGAAAGTAGCTAATAATATTGTACAATGGTATTTCTTTCACATAAAATGTTACCGTCATCTTTTAAATGTTTATGATCATTTTCCAGATTTTTTCTTAAGTCAAATAATGTGAAGTCGCAATACTAATTTATGCCCATATTTAATTTTCATTTTATCCTTACTACTGTCTTCAGCTTTTAAATTGAATTATATTTTGCTGATGAACTAGAGCATGCAATAAAGGCGTACTCGCACACACATAGTGCTACAGATTTTTGTTCTAAGTTAAGCCAAATGTCAGAAATTACGAGACGTCGACGAATGGAGACAGAAAGTTAAGCACTTAAATTTTTTCCCTCGTTACCATTTATTTATTACTGTAACCTTCTGATACAGATCTATCAAATATAAATATATGGAGAAAGTGAGTGAAAGGTTTGCTCAAGGAAGTCTTATATATGCATAATAAAAGTGGAATCATTCCAGTTCCATTGGGAGTAAGTATGAGTCAGGTCAACATTTTCATAGGTAGTTTTGCTTTATTGACTAGCAATAGCAGTGTTCGCTGGATTGAACTGTTTACGCTTTTTAAGCTTCCCATTGTTATAACGTTCTAATGACTTTCATCATCCCACATATAATAATCTTATAATCGAATAAGTCAAACTAGAATTAGGTTCCTAACTTAAATATTTATTTACCTTTAAAGTTGAGATGTAATATTCTAAAATTGCTCTTTGATTAGACAGGTAAAAGATAAAAAGATAAAAAGGGAAATCCTAGCCAGACCTAAAAACTTTCCCTTTGCTTTCTCAGAGGGGAGGGGAAGTGGGAGAATCATAGGTGAACATTTGCATACTAAATTTTGGATTTGCTAGTGCGATTCTCACTTCAATTAGCACTGCATGCACACTACACCTGAACCGGGGAAATTCTTGAGTCTTGGGTATTTTTCTTGCTTCTTATGCTTCATTTATACTTATGGCTAGTACTGAATACGTCTTCGTCCATATTATCTAATGCATTTATTGACTGCGTAACTTTCTATCCGTATTACAGTGTTGTTTCCCTTTTCTAATGGCAATTATATTACTAAATACGGGAAAACTCTACGGTAAGGTAATGTATAAAGTAATTTTGACAACTCATAAAGTATCAAAGCAATAAAAAGTTTCCTTTTTGGTGGCTCTTTCCGTTTTGTTGAACAGATCTAAAGAAATTTTTATCTGATAGCTAAAATCATAATTTACAAAAAGACCCTTTCGTTTCCAAGTTCAACACCTGTTTTATTGAGGGACATGCTAATTAAAGAAATCCATCCTACTCACGCTTTCCGCGTCAAAACAGAAATCGTACTAGTCACTAATTTTATGCTTTTTTTAAATGGTTTGATTTTTTCTAAGTTCAAAGTTGGACCTTGCAAGTAGGTTATCCACATTAATGAAGTACATATTTTTAAAGCATCATGAAAATCGTACAGGGAACCCATATAATATAACTTTAAGCGCTTTCCAATGTATGTAAATTTTATCACACGAGGTAATACTTTCAGGGTCTGTCTATTCAATTTTAAACCTCCGATACAGAATATAATATGCGATAAACGACTATATAGGCAGGACATTGTAAAATATTACAATACGTAAAAATGTCAGAAATAATAAAGAAAATAGACTATAATATTGTAATTTGAAAAGTAAAAAATATCACGAGGTTACTTTACCGAGAATTTCAACTAAAATAAATCAGTACGTCAAAAAGCATAGCCACGAATACTAAAGAGGTTTTTCTCTGCACGCAACTAACATTTTTCAAAATGTAGCTCTGTATACACGTACTCGACACGATTTCATTTCCCGCTTTAATTCTCCAAGCTACGAAGTCAAAATATTTGACTTTATTGTTAAAAAGTGTGAGAAATGCATTGATTGTTAACTGTAGGCATACATAAGTGTATTCAGTTAAAATAAATTATTCCTTTTAGCATCGCTCCTTGTAAGGAAAATGAGTGATTTTATCTTTAAGTTGTAATTATCGTTATTGTTACAAATGTTAGTTGTTATTTCTATTTGATGTAGTACACATAGGTACAATAAATACATTACGCATAGGAAAGACAAAACGAACTGCAAAAACGTACTGTTGAGTACCTTACATTATCATTATTTACTCTCTGAACATAATATTGCTACAGTACATTACTACAAAAACATAGCCTCACCTCAAGGCACATGATAGGGAAAGGTACTACAAAGAAATGAGTAAGTCCTCTAATTATAGTTTCGAATGGCGACTTGAAGTCTCTGGACATGGATTCCAATATGGAATTATTTTTGATTGATCAGTGTTTATTATCGCATACATATGTATATTATAGCCTTAGGATAATTGAGTCTTACCAGTGATGAACGTATTTACTTTATCAGTTTAATTTGCAATATTTCTAATTATTTAATAAAATAAATGGAGGCACTTATAATATGTAGGAATTAGTATACTAATAAATTACCTGATCCCCTTTATTTTGCAAACAAGTGTCATTGGTTGTCTTGCAACGGATTCGTCTTCTACTGATTGATAGAAAAACTAAAAAATTATTTATAATCAACTTTATTACAAAATTCCTTAGTTATGATATTATTGCAGTCTTAAGAATTATGGCTATATACTTATAAAGAAAAGTATTTATTGTAGTAGAGCTAGGGTCATCTTTGTCAGCAGGGAATTATTCCTGCCCCTCACGACACAATGGAACATAGGCAACCTTTTGAAGAACTTCACGTTTAAGTAAGTCTTTTGTAATTGAAATTGTAGTGTTACATATTGGTAGCATGCATAAAATTGCACGTAACCTAGTGTCATGATTTGAAATTTTAAAAAATTAGTTTATTCACGCAAGTGCGTAAATATATATAGTTGTTAATTATAAGATTCTAATAAAGTATAACCAAACCACTATAAATAACTAAAGAGAAACGAACCTAGCATGGCCTACCTATATCATAAAACTGACCTGAAGCATAATACTTATCTTTGTTAAATAAGAATAGAATGCCGTGACAGTAAGTATGACAACGTGACAACTCTGCCTGTTGGCAATCAGTTTCAGATCAGCCTGTCATTTGAATATAAATAATGAATACAGTGTAAGAAATGTTTAGTGATGGTTGCTAAATTTAATCAATTTATTTAACGTTGAAAATCATGATTATTATTAGATTGAAATAATAAGCGCCCTTCTCGTGTAATAATATATCGAATATAGAAAATGAATCTTATTTGATTCCTAATCGACAACAATGAATAAAAATACATGAAGCAATTTGCTGTACCATTTTAATTTACTTCGTAAATATGCATCCTGTGCATCCAATCCAAAGTGTTATCCGTATAGGACCTACACCAAAACAATGTCTAACAGAGATAATATTATTATGTGCTTGCTTATAATCATTCTAACTAACTCCTCACAATAAGAAATTTAAAAAATCATTGTAATTTTATGGCATCTCATTTTCTCTTACTTATTCATGTACAAATAGGTTGGATAATCTATTCCTGGATGCCCAAATTGGATGATTTTGTTCCCTAATTCCTAAATTTTGAATCCTAATAATCATCTGTCTGTAAATCAAATGCAAATAGAATGTTTGGACCGATAATATCGTTTCTGAGGATTATTATTGACTCACGACTCAAAGTCTATTATTGGTTTTATTCTCATGATGATGTGGCCGGTGGCCTTTACATCGTTTACAGAAATATTTGAATGATAGAACAGTTTATGAAAGGGAGTAAGTTTTGAAAGGGAGTGACTCACGACTCAAAGTCTTCAATTTTGGTCAACTGTAACTTTTACTGTAACTTAAAAACCATCCCTTCGGCACTTGCATATACCTTATCTTCATTTAATAGTCGTTGTGGCATTGAAAATTCAATTATTATATTTTCTATGACCAAATAAATCCTGCATTATGGACTGGATGTATTCTCTGAAATAATAAAGACGTTAAAACTGCTGAAAGAATGTTGCTTTTTTCTGTATTTAATTTACAATAATTTACGGATATTACTATCGCAACCAAATCTAGATCCTCCTCTGTGGCCAGCCACCTTGCAGTCATATCTGAGGGTCACGCGCCTTCAAGCTGTAACATGGACTCCACCGCAGATTTTCTTTTGTACATCATCTGACATACAGTCAAAGTTGCAATACTTTGACATTCGCTATTCGGCGGAGCGGGATGAAGATGACAAGCGGCAAAGTAATGACAGAATTATACCTGCATCACTCCACTCGGCACTCAGACGCAAATGTCAAAGTATTGCAAATTTGACTGTAGCGTATGCCGGATGATAAACAAAAAGATCTGCTGAGGAAGGCGCGTGAACCTAGATTTGGCTGCGATAACAGTATATTATTGGTAATACCAATACTCACGAACTGCTCCTTTCGAATCAGTGTAATTAATGGGCTATTATGTGCCACAGTGGTGGTAGCAGACAAAGTTCCTCAAATGACAATTGCACCCAATTATTTGGCAATGGAATAATATTTTATGAGTTTTATTTCCAGGAAGTACATAAACATTGACATCTAAAACAGTGAAATAGTTATCCTTGCACAATTTTTACACTCGAAATTTCATTTGAGTACGTTTAAAATTTCTACTCTTTGCTAGATTATTCTGCAAAGAATCTGGCTGGACTCTGGACCATAATCAATGACAAAATGAATTGTTTATTATCGAAAAGATTATCCTATTTAAACAATTCAAAATATAAAATTCCTAGAACTTACCTATATAATAATAATAACAATAATAATAATAATAATAATAATAATAATAATAATAAACCATTACAAAACGGATGTAATACAGAGTAACGCTTGACCTATTGACCCAATGGTAATAGTACACTGAGAGATGGAAAATATTGATTATACCAAATGTAAATAATAATAAAATATGACTGTCGACTGTCTGTTTAACGAATTTTCGTGAATTATCGCGCTTTTCTGTAGTAGTAAGTAAGTAGTAGTAGTATGTATGTACCAAGGCATAGAGCAACCGTTTATAGAGTCGCTTCCACAAGGAAGAGGAACTGTGATGTGGTCAGGTTATATGGCGCACGTATATGTTTACCACTGCTCGTCGCTGTAAGGTGTACAGTGTCGTACACTCTAGTTTAGTGTTGTACACTCGAACTGCGGTGCACCGACATAGGCATTAATGCCTTGCTGTACGTGCCCTTATGGGAGCCGTTCTGCAGGCTCGACGCTGCATCTAGGTATACTCAGCCAGTATAGTAACTTGGTATTTTCATTGTTATCGTATGAAGCAACGACAGCAGCGCCTAATCCGTAATTTTTTGCCATTTGAGCCCATTGGTGGTGGAAAGAGGAAACAAAGTTGCGTATGTCGTACACTAAAAACTATACGTCAACTAATGTATTATCTGCAAGAGTGTGCGACCACGATGTCATTATACGCGGGCTCGTTTCAGTGTTCCAGTTACCATATAGTACTATCAATGTCCATGGGTATACTATACTTCTACATCGATGGTATGTACGTAGTAGTAGTAGTACAGTAGTAGATGGTAGTAGTATAGTAGTATGTAGTACTTATGTAGTGTAGTGTAGTAGTATGTGACGTGACATACCTTACTGCAGTATATTAGTGTAGGTAATACACAGATGAAAATTGTGGAGAGTGGAGGCTTTAACTCGTTACTCTGTGATCCGATTGATGCCATTTTTGAACTCAGGAATAATTGTCTTCTAGATGACACACAGAAAATTTGAACACTGTACGTCAATTCGTTCTAAAGTTATCGTGAAAAGGGACACACGGACGAGACGGACAAACAGACAGATAGACAGATACAGCAAAAGCTTACAGAGCAACTGCGTTACTCTGAATAATAGCAATACTAATAATAGTTTGATTACATCACGTTTTACAACAAATAAAAATCATAGTAGTGTGATGAAACAATTTTCAATTCTTTGAAGAAAATTCTACACATTTACACGTAATATACAAAATCGTTAAGAATATAGTCACTCTCACAGTGTCATGTCGATTCCGGCCATAATGTGAGACCCGAGGAGTTTGATGAAATGGTATACCGCCTACCAGAACTATCAACTATGACTAAACCGCCGTCAGCATCACTTTCGGCGGTACAGTACACAATCCCATTTTTGGTTTCACTGTTGGCTTCGTCAACCTCGATATCTTGCAGCACTTCTGAAGATATTTCAATGTTGTCCGCAATTTCCATGCTGCCGTGATGCTGCTCAGCAGCAGCCAATAGCATTTCCAAATTTGACTGAGATGATTCCTTAAATGTAATAAACAAATCATTGATATTAAAAATTTTCAAAAGAAGAGCTAAATAATGAATGAAATGAGAATTTTAAAAAATTAATTATTTTCCGAGTTTTAATTTTTATGTTCAAAACCTTTCGTTCAAACTTTCTTACTTTTTGCTGATCAGACTTTGTTATTAAATCTTAAAATAATTAGATCATATTTTGAATCTTAAGGTTATAGTTGTTTCTGCCATTGTAAGGTAAAACAGTCCTAGTATATGTGACTGTTTTTATGCCCCACCTTTCTTTTTTCCGTGTATCAAATTAAAATCATTGTTGCACTTTTTCACTATTTCCCACTAATTCTTAAGTGTCCAAATCACTGTTGTACCACCAAGAATTTAGAATTACCGAGTTGAGGAAAGACACTTCGAAGTCCACTTTCTCAATAAAAGTCATTTTGACTTCTTGGCAGTAAAAAAGTACTTCCTATCTCTCTATTTCTCACAGGCTATTTCGCTGCAATTTACAGTATAAGTAAAGTATATACATATAATTTAATAAATATTTTGGTTACCTGTTCAGAAGATTCCGCATCATTACAAAAAAACACGGTTTCGGATTCTTCAAATGTTTCATCTGCTTTTGAGTCATCAATTGTAAACATTACAGAGTTTTCGGAAACTTCTCCATGTACAAATGCATCTTCTGAAGGTTCCGATAGAATATGTGTGACAGATTCTTCTTCCTTTGTTTCCATTTTCACTATTAAACTATCACCTTCGGCAACTGTTGAGGAGAAGTCCATATCTATTACAGGATCGTCTGGTGCACCCTCCTCATCAATTGGATTTTCAGACGCTGTATCAGGGATAGCTACCTTTTCCAGTACTGCAACGTTCAAGTCTTCGTCTTCCAGTTTCACGCTTTCAACATTTTCTGTGCCCAAGTCGCTCTCACTAGATATCATTGTTTCAGGTCCTAAAATTGAGTTCATTTCTATAGATTGTATTTCTTCAAATGGGCTTTTGCGGTATTCCCGTATTTTTCGATTATCGTCTTGTCTATCAAGGGATTTCTAAAAACAAAATAAATCAAATCCATTTCTATAATCCCGCTGTATGGTTGTATTGTATAAATATGAAGTGCATTGGTAGGCACAAAACTATCACGTAAACTATGCACCCAATATATTAACTATGAGGACATGTGAAATCCGAAAAGGGAAGAAACAAAAAATGAAAAAAAAATCCCCCCATGTCTTCAGAAACATTTAATGGTGTGCCATATCCCCAGATTTCATAATAGATTATGGACTTGTAAGCCTTTTCGGTGAAAATAACCCTACACGTGGAAACAATTTTTTAAGGGAGAATAGTTTTGACGGCTTGTTTTCTGCCAATTCTTGTGATAGTTCCCTCCTTCAAGAGCTATTTCGGATGGGGAAGGCAAATGGATTTCTCAAGAATTTGGTTGATTGGGTAGAAGAAAAATAATGCACACATAGTTTCAGATTTTTAGAAGTCCACAATAGTACACATCTATAGGATTTTAAAAAGTAATTATTTTGAAATAATAACGATACCTTTGTTCTTAGTACATTCATGCCTTTTATAAGATGATCAAAGGAGTTAGCTGCTCTTTTGGCAAGTGAATCATTGTACAAATGGGGGCCCATATAACTCACAATAATTCCTTCATATTTTGATGATCCAGACGGTGGAGTTCCTGTTAGAGAGATATCAAATCAGAAAATATAAATCTGTAGAAAAAAATTTAAATTTTAAATACGTACTTAAATACTGTACGTATTTAAATGGAAATGGTTAGCTGCTTAGGACAATCTGGTTCCTTCTTACACACATTATTTGTGGCTAAGTAACAAAAGTAATACCTGTGCTATCTTAAACTGTTAAAAATTAAAATGTGATGACATTATCCTATGGTCTACATATTTTCCCATTTTCCAAGTTTATGATAAATATTATTCTTAGATTATTCTGTAGAATTTCATAGCACTGAATTAATATTCCATTGCTTCGTTAAAAAAGGTAGATACCTATCATTTTTATACAAAAAAGTAATGCTCATAAACTTTACCGAAAAACCAATATCTGACAAAAACTTGGTCGACAGCCGACATAAACTCAGCCACCAAATTAATTCAAATTGCCTGTTGTTTTGAGATAATGAATTTTCTCATCAAAAACATGAAATTATATGAAAGCGAAGTCCCTCATCAAAGATTTAAACACCATTTAAGACAACGATTTCTGTCACCGGATTTACATTTTCTTGCAATGGTCGAAATCGGTAATAACTGACATGCAGCGGAGTGCCAGAACATAATAGTAAAAAGGCCGCGCAACAATCCAAACCCACTATGTTGCCTGGCACTACCGAAGATACAATGTAATGGTCGAAATCGGTAATAACTGACATGCAGCGGAGTGCCAGAACATAATAGTAAAAAGGCCGCGCAACAATCCAAACCCACTATGTTGCCTGGCACTACCGAAGATACCGTAAAATGAGTTGTATTTACGCAGATCTTGCAACGACCATAATATATTAATACATGTGCATACATATTTAAAAAAAAATACCTACAACGCGAATATCATGCACTATCATCTCAAACATACACGCACTGATGCATGCATGCACACAATTACAATAACACAGAAAAATAATCCAAAACTAAATATATTACCTAGATCAATTAGAAACAGGCCCCATAAATACGTTCCTGAAAAATTAAAAGTTTGGCCAAATATAAATTTGGGGACAGGGCAAAAGCCTTGCGCCTGTTTTTAATTCATGTAATATAGTTTTGGATTATTTTTCTGTGTTATTGTAATTGTGTGCATTGATGCATCAGTGGGTGTATGATGTGCATGATATTAGATGATTAGATGATATTAGATGAAGTTGTATATAGGTATTATGCAAGCCGCGGCAGATTACTATGGAAAATGTTAGAAAATAACAATAAAATGATTTATACAGAGAAAGAAGAGAAATAACCTAATACACTGTCGGCTGAGTTTGTGTCGCCTGTCTGCTGAGTTCATGTAGGTCTTGTTTATGTACAAAAAGGTGGTACTTACGCAATTCTGGGTCCAAAGGAGTTATTTGTCCGTTGTTTTGTACAGATCTTATTTCCGTGGTCACCGTCAGATGACTGAAAAACAGCTTTGCTAAAGGCACACTTAATATTTTCCGACCTAGAGGCAATATCGACCAAAATTAATTTAAAAAAATTAGTGTTATGATAAAATACAGATATTAACGTTTAGAAATATATTACATTACTATTTACTATATAATAATATTTGATAACTCGTTAGTTATCTCTAGTTGGCAGAAATATAAATGTGTTGATTGACATGTTAAAATTGGATGTGAATTCCATACAATATTGGATTCATGAGAACAGAATGACTCTAACTTGAAATAAAACTGAAATGCTAATAGTAACTACTTAGGAATCTTCCACCGATTAAAATTGGTGATAGTGTAATAACCCCAGTAGATAAAAAAAATACCAGGATTAACAGTAGGTACTTAATTTTGATAAGTAAGGGTAACATTATTATCCATTCTTTAAATCAACTACGACGAATGATAAGCGTAGAATACCGCAAGCCTAATTAAAGCTTTTATGTACAGGGTGATTGGTATATATGTCCCACACTTCTACGGCCTCCAGCTCCCAAACGGAGGCTGCTACCACAATGAGGCGACCACCATTCGAAAGAGAACAAAATTTCCAATGGGATAGACTGAATAACAATATTTATTGCTCTTTTATAACTTATGAAATAACGGCATCAAAATATCCAAAAATCCCGTGTAAACCCATGTATTAGTAGCACTTATTTCAATAATTGCAATTTGATTAGAAGATTTGGCTCTCTTGACTATCAGTGCACTTCTGGTAACGACGTAAGATAGATTCACAGGCAGATATAATAAAGTCCGGAGGAATTCTTGTAAACTCTCTCGTCACGGCGGCTTTAAGCTCGTCCAAGGTCTTTGGCTCAACTCGGTCTGAAAATGGATCCTCCAAGTAAATCTGGTCTCTTAAGTACCCCCAGAGGAAGCAAGATTAAAGAAATATCGTTGCTGCCAGCGTAAACTTTAAACAAAGTTTACACGCTTGACGTAATCTTCAGGTTTCAATTCCTGCACCTTAGTTGAACTAAAGGGCTTCAAATCCACTAATTTAAGGCATCGTTGAATGGAATAGTAGCTCATTTGCAACTGAATTTGAGCCTTACGAATGGATAATCTTGGATTATTTGTAAAGGAATCTCGAATTCTTCCCACGTTGTCTTCGGTAAGTACCGATTTAGGACGGCCAGGTCTCGGACGGTCGTTAATTATGGTACCCTTTTGAACAAACTTTTCGACTGTTCTTTTCACGATTTTACGGCACGGCGGGACAGTTCCTGGAAATCTGCGTCTGAAACGACGTAACACTTCACAGATATTTTCGCAATGAAGATACTCCTGGACCAGGAACCCCGTTCT
>JABASI010001940.1:0-21984 GCA_019776505.1 Tomocerus nigrus
GGTATTATCTCACTTTATAACGAGGGAAGGCTTCATCTACTCTTCCCCTCATTTGTTTTATTTTTATTTGTATGTATCATGCATGACCTTCATCATCCATTACAATACTTACACAAAATACAAATTACTTTTTTATTTACTTTATTCAATCATGTTTATTTTATAATCCCACTCACAAATTATACATTTTAGCGAATTTTAACTTATGAAACCTCTACTAGGTAACATGGAATAATCTTTTGTTGACGTATTCGTAGAATTGTTTAATAATGAACAATTTCTAAAAGTCTATGCAGGGAGATGGTTTACATCCGTAGTATTTTCAGCCACCGAATTTCTGCGTTTGTTTTCTTTCTCTTTGTTTCTAATGAAATGTTTTGTGTGGGAATTGTAGCTGCGCTTGTTCTTCCATACTAGAAGTAGTGCCCTCAAAGCCAATTTTAACAACGCAGATCATCATCATTTAATTGGCTTTTGGTCGTTCAGTTGTTCTTTGTAGTAGTACTTTGTAATGTCGAGTTTCATGTAGAAAGTTTTGGTGGGTTCTCTTTAATGCCTTTGCCTGCTTCTGTTTTTCAGCTTTCATGTCTATAATTTCATCATGCTAAATTAGAAATGGAGTAACGGGTTATTCAAGCTAGGTGCATGAATTACCTATAGGCAACACGTAAGTAAGTAGTCCTTAGAGCTCCTATAGCTATGCGCTTGTGTTTCTCTGCGCGTATACATTTAGGTAGTTAAAGAGAAACTACAGAAAACATTATTATCCTCCGTAATTGTTCTCTTTTCATTACAGGTACTTCTTTTATTTTCTCCTTTGTAAATTGGTAGAGCACACTAATTCACGTTCAAATGCACACTAGTGTATATAGTGACTGAGTTTTCTGAGGACCTATATTATTTAGTTTTATAAGTAAATACATTGTTATATGTAGTTTCTACTAATTATTGGAGTGTACAGATAGAAAAGTTTATTTCTGAATTACGGCTCTTGGAATTCGGAATGCGATACTATTCTGTTTGGCAAAGACACAACAGAGAACAAAAAGCAATTTAACTACAAAGCTGAAATTGTGTATGAATTGAAGAAGGGAAACTGTAAAAATGTAGCAGTAGTGGAGGAAAAGTATAAATAAATAAACCATTGCTTGCTTCACTAATGAGCATTACGTTCTCAAGTTCTAAAGTAGTAATTGCTACGAAGTAGTTAGAATTTCTGGGAGTTGGTGCACTCCAAGTCTCAGAACTTTTACATTCGTGTTGTCCTTTTCATGTTTTTCTGTCTTTATACATACATTATTGGCTCTAATAGGGTTAATTTTTTTATTCTCCTAATTATATGGAGAAGCTTTGAATAGAATTTATAAAATGACAAATTACATGAGTCATCTCAAGTATCAAGCCATCATGGCTTCTATGAAGGACCACAATTAGGTTCAGGATTTTGGGGGGGAAAAGCTTTTCTAAAACAAGTTTTGAGAGAAAATCAGAATTATTTATCAATTTATGTACTAATATTATATAGTTAATAGATGATGGCCACAATTTCTATTGAGTTAACCCTTTATACTCGAATAAATCTTTTGATTTTGTACAGCAGCGGTTTAAGTATAGCAGGATAGACATGCACACAGCTATAGAGTAGGTATTATAAGGAAAATGCTATTTGTATAATATAAAGCACTTGAATTTTGTTAAGAATTTTATTGCGGTGGAGGCTTTAGAAAATCATGTTGGTGGAGTGAGGGAAGCGAAAGGAAAGCAAAGACATGTCGAGAGTGCGGAAAAATGACATTTCTAAGTCATTATTTCATTTCGAACGATTTATTTCGAAGTAAGTGGAAGAGAAAAGATGTAAGAGGTCCAGAGTATACGTATACAGATTTATTCTGTATCCATTTGTGTGTATCTGTCTGTATAGTTAAAATGAGGAGATCAAGCGAGCAGAGCAGAGCTTCATCCATTTGACCAATAAAGAAAAGAGCCCAAACAAAAAAGTCAACTGGGTCCTTTAAGTAGAAAATTCGGGATGTGATCCAATCCAGGGGACATTCACATTTCTTGCTGGCCTTTGCTTGAGACGGTTCTTTTCTTTCTCGCTCCTTACGTTACATTAAGTTTACTTACTTTACGTTACTTACCACCGACCAGTAAACACACTCGCAGAGTCGATAGTCCTCCTCCGCTCTTCTCTATGTATAATAATATCTGTATAGGGGCTACTCACTTTTTTCACGGAATAACCGGTGCTTGAGGGTTATGAGCTGGAGTTGAGAGTCACATTTTGATGTTCAATATTTCATATGAAGCACGCAATTTCGGAAACATGTTTTCGCTCGAATTCACTCCTAAATGAGTTTTGATTTTCTTTTTGTGTCTCAGCTTTTCTTCAGCATGGCTCTTTAGTCTCCTTTGATTTGACAACCAGAGACTGAGTTCAGTTAGGCAGCAAGCAACCACATCCAGGCAAGACTTAAAGATCAGACCGAGTTTAGTTTCTATTCTACGCTTCCAGTTTTTTAGTTTTCCTAAATAATATTGCATTATGAGAAACCAATGGAGTCGATGCTGGGAAAGTATGGGAAACTGGGAAAGTATGGGAAAGGGGAAGCTGGGAAAATAATGATTGATCCGAGTTCTTTGAGGCATAAAAGGAATAAGAGGGAATTTAAGTGGAGTTATTCGTAGTGTTGCACTCAAACCACATCCAGGCAAGACTTAAAGATCAGACCGAGTTTAGTTTCTATTCTACGCTTCCAGTTTTTTAGTTTTCCTAAATAATATTGCATTATGAGAAACCAATGGAGTCGATGCTCTTGAAAATTGAGAAAGCCAGTAACTTACGTGCTGGACCCACTTAGGCACCCAATAATATGAAAAATGTCTCATTCAGCTCGCGAACCTCTCATCCTAAGCTAAATTGATTTTTCAAGTACCTTCCTCCCTTCTTGATCTATACACTACCTTTTATGGTATTTGTCAACTCATAACGTACATATTAGTCCAACACAGACTCCCCGAGACCAGGCACAGCAGAGCCACAGAAATAAAGAACCAGCTCTCGCTCTTACTCAACTTTCCTGTCTCGTCTCTCCTCCCAATCCCAACCTGTCCAATTCCAAAAACGACTAAACGAACCAAGTAAAACTTCAGAAATCAGAATCCAATTCTAACTTTACGCTCCAATGATTTAAATAATCACTTTAATACTTACCCCATACATATAGCCTCATAAATACGACGCATAACACTACTACAGTACCTAATCACAAATAATAATAATAATATAGAGCACACATTGACATGTTATGCAATTCATCCCTACCAAAAGAGCAATGCTAAGCTTCTCAATAACAACTCATGTGTGCTAGGTGAGGCGTAGGTGAAAATTGATTATTCTATTCATTTTTAATGAAAACATCAAAATCTCCTCTATTGCACATTCTACGAATTTATTTATGGATTTTATGGAAACGGTATGGCTTGCACATTTTCTAAGCACCAACATAACTTAAAATCATTTTCTATTTCAAATGGAAATGATGCTAATTTTTCTCTACTACAAGTACGTACACTGATTTGATTTCCTGCATACAAGGATTTAATTCGAGCAATGTATTGTAGCATAGAAAAACCAGCACGCTCCAAAATTAATAGGCAAAAGAATATTTTTAGTTTTATAATTTCTAAACAGATTTTGGCAATCCATGATTCAACCTAATAATTTTGAAGTTGTACTGAGATGACAAGTGAATAAAAACTGGGAAAGTATGGGAAAGGGGAAGCTGGGAAAATAATGATTGATCCGAGTTCTTTGAGGCATAAAAGGAATAAGAGGGAATTTAAGTGGAGTTATTCGTAGTGTTGCACTCGTCATTGTCAGTGGTGAATCCCAGTGAAATGTGGTGCTAAAATAAATAATAATTGGCCCGATGAAAATCACGAAATGTGTTTATAGAGGGGCTGACTGGTTGTGGGGATGTTAACTGTAACTCTAACTTTGTGTGAGCTGGACTGAGCTGCACGGAAGTGAACCAGTTAAGTTGGCGAAGAGGAGCAACACTTGACAGTGGACTGGACTGACTACCAAGTACCAGGATGGATTGGATGAATGGGCTGAAGACGATTTAGACTTACCAGTAGAATACACACAAGTGTAGCCAAAGTAAGGAGTCCAGTGAAGTATAATGGCCACGAAAATCTGGGAATAACCATTAGATTCACAAAGTACCCATTTTGTCCGGCAAAAGAGAAGAGAGAGAGTCTTTTATATATTATACAGATTCTCTCTCCTTCTTGCGTCCCTATTCTTTGCAATCCTATTAGAGCTTAGCCAGGAATAAGTTTCTCTAAACTCAATTTTCTACCAACTACAGATACACTCGCTCTGTCCTCTCGCCTAGCTATAACTACATTATACATGTACCTTCACATCTAATAAGTAAGTAGCCTATAAGCCCACAACTAAAATGTACAGGAAAGAAAACGTGTTTAGATTCCCCGTCTGTTCTCTCACTACCAGAAATACACTTTCCCTGCGTAGGCAAAGCTAACCCGACACATCTCTATTAGTATTAGTAAAACTAAGCTAAAAGGAGAAAACTAAGGCTAGGCTAGGCTAGGCTAGGCTAGGCTAGGGACGAAACCAACGTTAATATGTAACAATGTAACTGTTAGACAAAGACAACCAGATCATATTTTCTCTTCTCTTCTTAGAAATTGGCGACTAGAGTGAAAGCTGAAAGATTTAAAATATTTTGTAACCGATTCCATTCAGGGTGCTCCATTCTCAACGTGCTTTCAATAAAGCTTTGTACAAAATCTCAATTATTTATTTATAAATAGCTTTTGTATTATATGCATGCTAAAAATTCGAATTCGCAATTTTTTGTGTTTTTTTTTGTGTTTGGCATGTGTTAAAGGATGTAAATTAATATAGGGTCCATCAATTGGGTGGGATATCTCAAAAAACATAATCACAAGAAATCACAATAATAATTTTCAAACTAACAATATCATTTGTGCCTTAAAGTCATTTAGAAATATCTGTGGCGATTCGATTATATATTTATATATTAATACAGATTATCCATTTTTCTGAGAGATATGTGAGTTTACACAGCGTGAGTTTACATCGACCCTGTGTTGACGAGTAGGAGTAAGCAGGATATAGAGACAAGTTTTTCACTCGGGTGGTCGCATGCCTTTCTCTGTTAAGTTTCTGTGCTATTTCTTAGATCCTTTGACAGATCCCCTCTAAGAGGTCATCTTGGCTGGAAAATTGTGTGGATTAGGTGAAGAAAATGGCATTTGGGTCCTGTCGGATGAAATTTCCATATTTTTCACCAACATTTGCAGGGATCAACGGATCGTCTTAAAATATTTCTAGCACGATTTCGGTTAGCCCATCCAAGCCAAATCATCCCTTTCCCTGCTCTTCCTCCTCCTACTCATGGCTACTCTACTTTGTCTCCTCACTTTCAGCTCTCTCGCAATGTCACTCTCACATACTCACATCTCACATAGCCACATGTAGGTACCTATATGTACTTGCTAAGTGACTATAATACGCACACAGTCAAACAAATTCTCCGCTAAAAAGAGATGAGCATCGGAAATACGATAAACGCCCGCCTAAGGAAAGCTGTGGCATTATACAAGTACCTCGGCATTTGTTCTATGCTTTATATACTCGTATGACTTGGGCTGACATCGTTTACCAAGGCTCGTGGACTCTAGTTACCATGAAGAAGTGGGAGAAGGTAAGCCCCTCCCCTGGAGTTTGAAAATTAAAATTTCACCTTCTTTCGCCAATAAAAAAAGTTAAATTTTAATTTTCAAAACTCGAGGGTGGGCTTACCTTCTCCCACTTCTCTATGGGCCTTGACCGTTTACCTCTATAGTATGACATTATAAGAACATCAAAAAGGCGAATTTTATTATGTCCATATCTATCGATGCCTATTGTAAAGCAAAGAGAAGACATTGTACGAGCAGTATACACACACGTAGCATGTTTGTATTATGATGTATAATGTTACCTAGTCGCAATTTTGAGGCTATTCACAAAGCATTTACATTGTAATTTCAACTTGACGGTCAGTTTACATTTCTTTGGCCAACCCATTGGATTACTGTCATTGCCTATTGCCTATCTTTAGTGCACATCTAACACAGAATGGCAAGCTTCGGCTATGTATGACTATCGGTTCCCTTCTGTTGTGCCAATATCCACTTTTACTTATTATTTACTGCGCTCAAGCAACAATACAACCAGCTAGACAAGCGGTAGCTCAAAGCAAACAACTAACTCAACTTTGCCACACAAGTAGAACTGTCTCAATCTTGTTGACTACCGAATATTCCTGAACTATTACTTACATGAATAACAAAAATGAAAGATAATAATCTACGTAATTAATAATTAATATAAATATTAATTTTATAGTAATGCACAGTACTTCATTCAATGGACATCACCTCAAAGGTCAATTCAGAAATAACGCTATAACGAAACAATTTTCCATACGAAAATTCCAAATCATAGTCTAATACATCAACTAAGATAAACAGGTAAGTATTTTTAAGTTATAAATGTTGCATAATATTTATTATTATACCCCACTCCACCAACATGATTTTTATAGTAGTCTTTCATAACATTGTAAATGACATACATTATAGCAATTAAGAAAAGTGTTACACTCCAGTCTAATTATATCATTTTAATTGTTTGTAGGATTAAAGGGTGGATATAAGGAATTTTATTAAAATAAATTGGGGAAAAGAGAAACAATTTAGTCGGGGAGAGATGTAGATGTGAAAATAATATGAGCAGGGCAGAGAATGAAAAAGTAAAACAGTAAAAGGCTCCTTCTCGCCGCTTGTCTCCAGTGGAAGCCAAGTTTAGTTCGCATCAGAGAGAGAGAGAGAGGAAGGCAGAGACATAGACTATAAAAACTAATTTTGCAAAGACGAAGATTCGTTTAGTATTCCGTGGAAGCGACTAGTACACTAGACCTTTTATTATAAGCTTTTAAGGAAGAAAAACTCAATATTTGAGTAAGCATGAAACATATATCAGCGGATAGCGCAGTTTATTTTCATTACAGAGTCGTGAGTCGAGCTTTATGTCTCTGTGTTAGCTTACTTCTCCGCATTTACACCCATGCGATCCAGCGTTATAAAGTTTAATATTTCCTCGGTCATATATCTGATCTTAAATTATTTTATATTTTTGGTTCCTGTCGTTTATGCATTTCTATGCAGTGAAGCAGCTCCCTCCAGCCCTCCTGCTTTGTCTTGTCTCCGCTTTTCTTCATCTCCTTACGTCTCTGCAAAGACTCAGTACACAGTACATTTATAGTAGAGAGAGAACTAAACGTCCCTTCTTACTTCACTCTCAGTCTCAATGCACAGTCTCTCCTTCCCCAGTTTGCAATCTGTGCACTTTCCAGAAACAAAACCCAAAAATACATCACTCACTTTACAATTGCTTTCCTAACATCTTTCACAAGCACTATATAACAAAAAGAATCTAATAAGACAGAAATGTAAATAAATATACCTGTTAAACAAGCAGCTAACTTAATCTAACCCAGCCGATGTGCTTTTTCCTCCTTGTTTACATTCATAAAATAAAACACACCATCTCACAAAATCAAATAAATCCCTGGCTAAAAGTGTTATATTAAAATATCATTTATAAATAGGTAAGCAAGCAAAAAAATTTATAGGTACTCAACGATATTTTCAGGTTTTCCAACATTACTAACTGGAAGATATAATATAATTTATTGTCACTAGTTTTTGTTTCTGATTATTGCCTAAATTAAAATTAAATGTCTGAATACATACCTAGGCTCAACTATATGTAAATTGTTATAACCTATTTGCAACTCACTCTGAGTTAAAAAATTAGCCTACAACTCCCTATAGAGGTTTATTACGAATGTAGGTAGCTAGATTTTTATATTATTATTTCATATTACTGTTTATAACACTTAATACATTAACGAGTGAACATCCAAGACGAAGTCTGCTGAATTAAAATCAAGTTATTTTAACAAGAGTAGTCGAAATAGTATTTTGATGACAAAGATACATTTAACTAATGACTCAATTAAGAAGAGTTAGATGTGTGATCTGAATTAAGCATAAAAAGGGAAATAAAACGTCAATCAGCTCTAATGCCAAGTCATTATGGATGGAATAGCATTATAGAGAGTGCATATGATAGTGTCAGTAATGCAGAAGTCCGTCGACGTCTAAGTCGCGACTCTGCGTAACAAGATTGAATCGAATAAGTGACTCAAGATCAGTCAACTCATTAGGACAATCTAAAATGACAATGGTCCCACGTAAATAGACAGGATGGTGTAACAAGGAAAGGTATAGAGAATGAGCTGCTAATGATATTCATGTAGGAATATTAGTAGGGAGTTGAGACGGACACGACTGTCACCTTCTGTCCTAATCACATCTCTCTATCGCATCACATTTCATGACATTACATAATAAGCAGCGAGCAAGTTAACAACTGCGACCTCTTCAAACTTGTACTACATGCCTATGTATATCTCTAATTGTAAGTAAAGTAAGGATAAAATAATCTAATGAAGTGAGTACTTGCATGGATGCTCAGATCGAGAATACTGCACATGGACGAGATGTTATAATGTGACCATCCAAGTTAGGTCAGAGAACAAAACGTCAAGTGAACTCAACACACCTTCATTATGCATTCGACTTTCATTTCATTTCGTTTTGTTTTGTCATGTTGTGTCTTTTATGATTTTGTCGCAGTTTATGTACTTCTTTCATTTGAATTCCCTTCAGAGTAGCATTGTCATCTGAGAAACAGAGTTAAAAGAAAATCGTGCACTCAGCTAAGGATTTCATTACAATTGTTACATACATTGTACGAGTAAGTCGTAGTTAATAGGCCGTCGGGTACACACAGTTCACTTTTATTTATATGGACTTTGCCTTCATTTCCTTCACCATGTTAATGTAGCTGGGAGGGATTTGTTTCTTTCCAAAGCCCCGATCAGCGTCACTCAACTCACCTCCGACTCTCCTCTTCTCAATCTCTGATACAGTGATGCAAATGAGCTGTACTGAGAAACTCAGTCAGTGACTGAGAATGGATCATATCTCTAATCAGGAGGTGGATACATGCATTCAATGGATACCTTGAGGAAAAATGCCGATTCTTCGCTCTGTATCTTATTCTCAACACTTCTTATGAACTTGATTCCTTTCATTTAAATAATACATTCCTTTTCCTCTGTTTAATATCAGTATGGATGCATGTGTCTAGTGTATCAAATTACACTCTATTGGTCATTCTTTCTGTATTTAATTAAATATCTCTCATTTGGTTGTGCAAATCATCACTGTAATAGGAAGTTGACATGAAAAAAGTGGGAGCTCCATAGTAGATGGAGAAATTAAAATGCATCATGGAAAATATCTTTTAATTCCCATTTTGATTTTTTAATAGAGCAAAAAAACTATTTCCGTTTGTTTGTCGGAAATTGCGACACAGACCTCGTTTAATTTTGCATTAGATAATATAAATACAAGCGATCTTTTCTGGGAAGGAGAATTACGAAAGGATAAATTAATTAAGTCACAGTCCAGTCTCAGGTTATTTCCTTGTCCAGCGTTGATTTTCTAATACAATGCCTAATGGAATAAATTTTATTTTACCAAGCCCTTGCAAATATTTTGTTCATTACCATTCCCACATCAAGACGCTCGCGCTCTCAAAAAGCGCTTNCCCTTGCAAATATTTTGTTCATTACCATTCCCACATCAAGACGCTCGCGCTCTCAAAAAGCGCTTCATTTCCCAGCGTTTCCTTAGACTGTTTAGTAGTCATGTTTAAAAATCAACTTCTTGAGTAACTACGTTTCGGATGAAGTTCAAGTATTAAATGGTAAAATGGTTAATGTACTTACAGTTACTTGAGATATACTTAAACGATTATTTCTTAGCTAACAGGGTCACTTTCCTCTATTCAGTTAATTTTTCTGCGAAAACATCTCTACGTTGTTGTACGTATTTTGTACATGCTGATTGCATATCAATTATCTCAATCGGTGCTTGGATCTAAATAGCAGGAAATGGGTAGTCACATTTATATATGGTTTACTGATTTAGAAATGCAAATAGGCTTATCTTGTAACGTAGGTACTTGGAACGATCACTAATACAATGGAAACACAAGTGTCAGAAATTACGCAGTTAAAATGACAAGCTAATATAGAAAACCTATTATGTCGAAACAAACAAGATGTGTTGCAAGAGTCGTAAAATATTCTATTGGATAACAGAATATTTATGCAAGTGAGTAATGGTCTGATCAATATACTTCAATCGTCAACAAGACCGCCGGTGGTGGTGCATAGGTGGCCGTGATCTGTTTGTACACAAATACGATCACCACCAGAGTCATTACAATTACACAGCCTTCCCGCATTTACGGGTAGCACATCTTTAAATGTAGGGAAAACAAGAAATAAAATTTAATTAAAGCCAGAGCTCAAGTCAAAGAGAGTAGAAATTGCGGTCAATTAATAGAACTACATTCCTAAAATTGTAAATTATTTCAAGCTATAACAAAATGAATAACAGTATTGAAATAAATACGGATAATAAGTTACCAGTAAGAATAAGGCTAAAAATTAATTTAATGAAACAATTCCCAAACTTTATACAGCACCATTATTTTAATCAAGCAGAACTCTCTTTGAAATCTCATCAATTTTAATGGCATTAACAAAGCCACTTCACATCATCACATGTGCTCTTCGGTGTCTGACATTGCAGCATTGTCCTTGCACTAGTAATACCTGAAATATTTAAATGTGTTTGTCAGTCGTAACTTGTCAATTTTGGGAAGACATCTCGAAATCTGTAGCTCTTAGGTTTAACAGAAGGACAGAATAAATTAATAAGGTCAGCGTTTACACTTAGGAAATGTAATTTACATATAAACCCTTAAAATAGAATATTGAAATGAAGAAAGGAGGAAAACAAAAAGTGTAGTCTTGTCTTGTCAGAGAGTCTGTCGACTGATTGATAATAAAAAGTAAAGTGGTAAAACTTCTATAACTGAAGGTATTTACATACATAAAAGCACACTAGGTTGTTAATGTAAACAAGAGGGAGGAAAATAGAAGTGAAGGAAATGTAGATGGGTAATCTATCTGGAGTTTACATTCTCCGGAGTTAATAGCTAAGTCTGTTGTGTGTATTCCACTAATAAATTGTAATCTATGTATTTGGTTAGTTGTCTTACACGGAGCACGTATGCGTCTGTTTATTTCTACATGGCTACATAAATACATAGGTAAATGTGAGCGAGGTCACTGGTTTTAATAAACGAAAACCTTCTGTTTTAATTATAGGAAAAGAGGTTGAGATCTCATGTCATGTCAACTGAATAGCTCAGAGATGGGAGCAAAACAAAAAAGAGAAAAACATCTTTGGAGTATCAGTGTATTTTTATATTTTGTGACAATAGTCAGTGACTGAGTTGAGATGAGACAGAAGAGACTTGAGAGAAGTTCAGTTGAAGTTGAACTGTGATGAGTCTTATCAGCAAAGCTAAGAGTACGAAGCCTTTATCTGTTATGTAATAGGTAGGATGATGATGTTGCGACGTACAATGCATGCAAGCCAAGCCAACTACTCCGAAGCAGGAGCCCATCATGCACTCTTTTTGTATTGTGTTGTCTCCTAGTAATTTTATAGAGACGATGTGAGCTAAGTAAGCAAGTTAAGTTAAGAGGAACGAACCGGTGCTGATTAATCAAAGGAGGAACGAAACAGATGAAAATGTGATAAGGGGCAACTGTCATCTGAAAACAACAGAGTGTCTCTCATCCTATCTTCTCTGCTGCTGTGTTTTCATGTGTCCCAGTCGAATCTTCCAAGTTTGACATTGATTTTTAAGTCGGAGATCCTATCTGAGACTCTTTCAAATGTAAAATAATTTCGTACGCCGCTCACAGCGACTCAGAGACCAGACCAGACGCTCCTCTCCGATTCCTATCCTTATTAAATTGCACGTACACCCATACCATTCTAATTTTGATACAATACCAACTTGGAAATGCAATACACAAATACTATAAGTACAATAGGAATCTTCTTAGTGCTAACTAACTACCTACGCTTTATCTAACTATCTCTCGACATGCATAGCTATATCTTTTCCTATTTATTTCGAATCACTTATTTCCTCTCCTTGCATCATACCTCCTAACTAAAAACACCATTCATTTACATCCAATTCCAACAATTCAAAACAAGAAACGCAGAACAAAATTTAAATATTTACTTCGATGCTGTACTTGGGTAGTGTATAATCTTGGAAAACTTTTACTACATAAAAATAGAAGAAAATTTTGTTAATTTTTTACATTTCCGTTACACTTTCCTACTATTTCAATATTTGTACAGTTTATTTTTGTTTATTTTCTTCATTGTTAAATATTTGTTGAAGATTCCTGTAAGCAAATGGAAAAGTATCCTCCGTTATTTATTGATTTAATTAAAAGATTCAGTCAAAGTTGACGTTGTTGACTCACCTTGTGCGGAACTTGAGAGTTTTTTGTTGATGAGTCTCACACTAGCCTAGTAGGGACGATCGTCTTTAGAATTTTTTATTCAATAAGGTGCCATACCACGGGGCCATAATAACTGCCAGTGCGCTGTGTAGACTGACTTCCCTTGACTCAGTCTCATTTATTCATCATATTTATTGTTGTCTATAGAAATGCTAATAGTATGCCAGTTGTGTAGTGTAGGCTCAGACTGTACCGAAATGTTTCTTTTGATTTGACTCTATTAAATTATTCTATTGTACTTCATTGTCTCCTCCAGTCTCCACCTACTTCAATGTAATCTTAATCATCATCAGAATCTTCCTTTGTAATATTATTCCCCCGGGATTTTTTTCATTAGAATTTTTCATTCACAGTTTATTATTCGTGTAGGTAAAGCCATTGCACTGATTTGTAACTTCTGCTATTGGTTCGTGCACCTTAGAACTTACGTCAATATACAAAAAAAACGTTAACTAAACATTATTACTAATACAATGGTGAAGTGAAGGGAAATCAGTCAGCATAGCTAATATTAAGAAGCTGGTTTTGTTAGTTGCATGAGCTTCCATTTCTATGAGATCTCATTAGGCCCCTGCGGACTCTGAAGGCGTCGCCTCCATCCAACCATTTGAACTCTTTCAAGTCAATCTCCAGTACCTAATCGATAAATGCCCACCTATCGAATTATTATTTCTACCATCATTATCATTTCTATTATTAAACTTGTTATTCAATTATCAGAATTTATTGAATGCTTACGCTTCTTGTATCATATTAGATTCACAGCTTGATTCCTCCTCTCTGCCTGCCTTTATCCTCATTACACTTACTTGCATATTTACAGAACATGGATTATTATAATAATAATAAAACCCCAAGTAACATATTTTAAGTTGACGATCGAAGTGTATTTAAATCTGCAACTCTTAGATCTAGAGCATTTTACCTCCTTATTAGTTATATTACGATCGACGTTCAACATTAACATTATGTTCATTCTTCATGTACATTATTTTATAAAATGGCGGAGGCAGTTAGTTATAAATATAAATGCAAGTATGAAGCAAGGCAAGAGATGTTCATGCATAACTAATTAAAAATGAATGGGAGGGATGAGCATTTGTGAATTTGCATTGTGAGTAATGTAGCTGGTGAAAGAGGAAAGGAAATGAAAGATATTAAGCAAGGCTTTTCAATTTGCATTTGTGAGTTGGTAGTCTGTTAAGCTTTACAAAGTAAATAATATGAAGAAAGGAAGAGAGTCAGGAAGGAGAAGAGTTAAAGAGAAAAGGGTTGATTTGATTTATAATTTGAATAGAAGAAACTCTCTCATGTGCATTTAATGAGACATTAGAGAGGAAAAGGAAGTACGAGTTGAAATGGAGAGAGGAGTGTAATAGAGAGTTGAAGGTATTTCCCTAAAAGAACGTGAATTATATGATTCTGAATGTGCTAGTAATACATTCGCCTCCCGTTCCTTCCTTCTTCGTCGTGTTCGTCCTTTTAGATTTCACAACATGAACAGTAGTGCTTGTGGCAATGTGGACCTCTAGAGACTTAGGCATTTAGAGCTATCAACTATCTGAGTAATAAAGTGGCTAGTCCTCATGTTGAAAGTTCATTGTGAAAATTAAACCTTTTTAATAGACGATTAGACTCGAATAAGAAAAGATAATGGAGCCTAGCTAATAAGCGGGATCAGTTTAAATTAAATGAATTAATCTCTTGTCGCTTCTGTGATTTTCTAGATTAGATCCAGGATCCAGCCTTTAGTTCAGCACAGCATCCCTTTCATTACCATTAACGAATGGAGTTGATTCCTTTTGGATCTATTAGTATGTATTCCTTGTTCATAGAAATCCAAGAATGAACTCCACTGCCTAATTTAAGTATTCTGTGTACGTGCACTCGTAAAAATTCTAACACAGGGGAAGAAAATTGAGATTTTTTCTAACTCTCCGACTCAGAAAACTACTTTTAGACTAACAACACTTTTCCTTCCTACATCCTGTTCATTCTACTTAAGTATTCTTTATCTAAGATGTTGAGATTTGAAAAAATTAAAAGAAGGCACACATGCAAAGACTGCAAACAAATGCCATATAGAAATGTTTTCCCAGACTTTCTTACTTTAATTAATTCTTAAATATTTTACAGTTTTAAATGGTACACACACAGAGTTAGCAACAGTACGATGTAAAATGTAGGATCCGGAAAAGATCTCGCAGTAAAATCAACATCCTACGCTGTGCAGGTGAGTGCTACAGTATTTTTTAACAGTTAGGTAGAAGCGAAAACTACGATAAGCTAACTAATGTGTAGCGAGGAGCCTAACCAACCAAGATACACACATATCCACGAATTCACGATGGAAGAGTGTACTTCTGCTATTGCGATGCATTCCCAGTTATTGGCAAGCTTGCTGGGACCAAGGGAAAAGAAGTAGAAAACTGATGCGGGATAGTTTTTCGAACTAGGGATACAGAACGGTTGAGAAAAACTGTAATCCTAGGTAGACATTTACAAGCTGAAAAAGCCAAATCTCCGGAGAATTAAAAGTAATTTCAAATTCGATTTGGCTAGGGACAGGTTCTGAGGAATGGCCGAGCTGAGGCTTTGAATGGGCAGTATAAAGGAGATTGAATGAATTTGTTCAAATTTCTCACTCGCCCATTACAAATTTCCATTTTCGTCCTCACATCACATCCCGATTTCATTCTAACGCATACGTTCTGGGATTTCTACTTTTACCATACGTCTACTTACCTCACTCTCCCTCTACCTACTTTGCCAGTTTTAGCCACACAAGTAGCCAAGTTAAATTAAATGCAAAGTTATACTTGCCCCGTGTATAGGGCTAACTCTACAAACACAATAACAGAAACTATGTACTAATGTAAATACTCCTCTACACGCTTTCACGAACAAAATCTTTCAAAATGAAAAGCCAACGTCCTCACATCTATCTATAAACAATTTTTTAACTTGCGCGTGACATGCAATTCCAATGTACCTAATTATTAGTAATTAAATATTAAGTACAAACACACGCAATCATTGCATTATGACAGCAGAGTAAAAACAACTCGCTTAAATTAAATCGAAAAATATTTGAAAACGAAGAATTATTTAACTGGCAACATTGTAAAGAGTTTCACCGAAGTTTGCAGTTTAATTTAAATTATCGAATGCTGCTTTTCACAGATAGATCTATTTTGAATAAAAACTGGATGCGTAGAGCATTGTGCTCTTAAAATAATATGTTCTAATTCAAAGATAGATATTCCAAGAGAGAGCAGAATGAATTTTAACGGGACTGTTAGACTCAGGGTAGTATAAAATACATTATTATGATGGCAGATTGGATTCTGTTGCGTAAATCTGGTCTTGTACACTTCCATAGCTTGTCATCCCACCCCGTAACAGAACGTAATGAAGTGTTGGGCAGGGTGTGCACTGTGCATTACTTTACATTCGATTACACTCAAGATTGGTTACGAGTTAAAGTCTGAAGTTAAATGCCGGCAGGCAACGAGCTAGTTGTATTTTACTAAGGATATGTACCCCGTGAAATGAAACATATCCATTTACTGCGAGATTCTACACTTACGAGAATCTCTTCCAACTCTCTTGTCCGTCTGTTCAGAAAAGAGCAGTTAATAGCGTTGATAATTTACATGCAAGTCAAGTCAACACTTACATCGTTGCTTACAGAACAGTTTTAGCTTTTCTTCTACATCAGCAAACTACATGTAGCACAAAGCGCATAACTAACACCAACCCTCACCATAAGCTATGAAACGATACCAAGTTCATGAAATAGAAATACAAGCAAGAAGCAACCCTAGTTCCTATATAACCCATCTTGAAAATTAATGATTCACATGGAGAATCGACCTCTACAGTTTCTTTTCGATAATAAAATAAATTGATATAGAATATTCTTACTTTTAATTGGGAAATGTTTTGTACCATGTACATTTATACTGTCGTACAATAAATGAAGATGTCACGGAATAATACAGATATAAAGCATACAGGTTTTTCGATTTGCTATTCGAGATAAATCAATATTTATAATAGAATAAATAATAAACTCCGAAGAAATTCGCACGCAAATGTAAAATGAAAGTAGAGATAGAGTGTCCAAACATGAGCTTCCGTTTATTGGGACAGAAATGATAATAGTCAATAAGTCACAAGCGAAAATGAAGTGAGTCCGGGGTTAAAAGAGCGATGAAAATGAGTTTAGCCGTGTGCTTTGTTTCTCTGTGTGGAAAGACACGTTCTGTGGAAATAATTATTTTCTTTCTACTCCGTTGCCCGAATGATAATTAATGTCATGAGTCGGGATATACTTGTGCACAATATTACAGTCATTATTCGAAGTGTGAAACAAAGTTGATTACACGGAGCTTTCATTAAAACCAGGAAACGAAAAGGAGGAAATGAACGAATCGTCTACTTTGTAGCAGAGTGACTTGATTCGCTTT
The DNA here is from genome assembly GCA_019776505.1 of Tomocerus nigrus. Taxonomy (NCBI): domain Eukaryota; kingdom Metazoa; phylum Arthropoda; class Collembola; order Entomobryomorpha; family Tomoceridae; genus Tomocerus; species Tomocerus nigrus. Next base: position 17,114 of record JABASI010001940.1, read on the forward strand.
GGGCTTAGCTAAACTAAATGACTAACCTTGCTTCTCGATTAATATATTAGAGGGCTACATGTGTATATGGAGGAGTGGTAGCAGTAAATTTCTGTTTATATTAAATATGTGTAACAACTTGGTTAGGGTATAGACATAGAGTATAGATTTAGATAGCATGTCTCTGAATGCCACATTGGAGTATAAGTAGAGGTATTAGTCACTGTTCACAAAACTAGTCGCTACTTGTATTTACATGGCGTGTTTTGTTTTCTGCTGTCAAATGAGCTATTATCCCAGTATTTACATGCAGAAAACATAATTTCCAAGTGTGTCCTACGAGGCTGTAGACTCTTCCCTAATATAGTACGTGCATGCATAGACAATGACTGTAAAAGCTAATTAGCCCTTTGAATTTACATTAGATTTGTATATTTCACTATTTCCAGGATTCGGGTGCTGATGCTACGTGCCTGGCACGTATATTGCTCTCAACTGAATGCAAACTCTTATATGTTGAAATTGTAATGAATGAAATGTTCCTTTGTGTGACTGACGAAGAGAGGAGGACATTATTGAAGAGGAATGAGAAAAGCACGGCATCACTTCAACGCGTATAGCTGGCTACCTACGTTACTTTTAGTTAAAGCTCCATCACATTTGCATATAGAGGAATGACAATGATGTTGAGTTGATGATGATGGTGATTGTCGTGTGCTGAAAGGTCGTAGTTAGTCCTTCTTATTATTATTGTGCAGACAGTTGTGCAGAAAACATGGCTGTGTCATTATGAGCCGTGAGCTTTAATATGTGTACTTACACTGTAGCCACTCTTCCTTCCCTATTTATTTATCCCTTTGAGACAGAAAAGTCCTATCTGTATTCATCCTCATCTACGTTGTTAGTTATTCATTAATTTCTGATGTAGATACTGAAATAGGAATCCTCAAGACTCGGCATTGGGATGTTTGCAAATTTCGCATAATTAGGAAGGAGAAGCCCACCTATAGATCTAAATAAACATCGCTCTCTATAGAATCCCAGGAAATGTCTATCTGATATTATTCTTATAAAGAAAGTCTCTCTAGAGTAGTAGATTACTTACACCACCATAACATCTCTAGAGCAATACAAATGTACACTAATGTAAATAGGTAATAGGGCTCCAAATCTGTAAGGATAATAATGAAAGGATGGAAAGATAGGAAATATGTGCATACTTTTACTTTAGTGTGTAGAGAATGGAATAGAAGAGAGAGAGAGTTGATGGGAGAATCAAGTGATGATGTTACACAGATGAAACAAAATTAAAGCCGAAAGACTAGCCATCCAGCCAGGGAAATGAATGGAGTCAGTCAGAAGAGGAAAACAACGAGGAAGACAGGAGAGCAAGCAGATCAAATCGGTTAAATTTAGTTTCGCTCCGGTGACTCGTACGAAGATTTCTCTTTCATATCTATTATGTACAAGATAGATTTAGTTAGATGCCTACTACAGCTACAACTACAGAATCCTCCCATAATAATGTATATTTACTAACAGTCACCCATCCTACATCTAATTCTAATGCCTATGCAGACAGACTCACTCACTAACAATATCTATCTGACTCTGGAGTGAGAAGATGTTTGGGTAATATAAAATATCAGATGCGATGCATAGCAGCAGGATCTGTTTAGTTGAGCAGGAGGAGGAGGAACGTGTAGTATTTTCTTTCTCTCCTGTCCTCCGCTTTAATTAACTTGCACTCAAATTCTATAGAATCGTATCGAAATGAGGTTGACAAACGTCTTGTCATGCATGCAAATCAGTCTTGAGATTATTTACTCAAACTATCATTAATATGTTAGTAGTCTCTCCAAATGCTTTCATTAGTATGCATCTACACATTAACTGAAGCACATGATGTCATCCAACTTCACTTCACTACCAAACCAACGCATAATCCACTATCTATTTGTTTTCATATCCCTCTTCCCTTATTTTTAACAGGGATCTAATGCAAGGGCTTCTTCTAACAGAAATATCTATCCGACCATCTGTATTCATTCCATGAAGAGTAGTTACTTTACTACTGCAAGGAATCAACCACTCTCCATTTGCTTGAAACTGACGATGATGATTGGAAAGAAATTCCAAGGAAATCTCTGCTGGAATACTACACAATCCTTCCTAATAATTTCTATCTACCTCCAATAGTAAAATATAAACCAAGAGAACCTAAAATAAAACGGGATAGGGCTTTTATCTAAGTCTACCCTCTCCTACGCTCAAAATCCAACCTAAATTAACATGAAAAGAATTTTTTATATCTCTCTCGTTAATAATAAGAAGTGGAAGATGTACACGAATTTTACTATCTCTGAAGAATCATACTGCTATTATATACTATACAATACTAACTCAACCAGAAACGAATGCCTTTTCAATGTTACAGACATCTAAAGATGTATTCTCAATCCTTTACTACACTAAATATGAAAATAACTGTCAAGGGAAAGCAGACACAATAGGTATACCCAAAAAGAAAAAGTGTTCCATCCCCAGTATTTATTTATACTCTGCTCTACTCGTAAATAAAAATGCAAATTCAATAAAATTCGATTTCATTAACCGAGGAGAGTAGAGTGATTGATTAAATCGGACCAAAAACCAATCTTGATTATGCAACGGCCAAAATATATTTACAGCATCATTATTTTGCTGTCATTTGGAATGATAAGTAGGTTATTCGTTCTAAAATGGTGTTAATTTCAGTTTTTCGGTTAATATTTATATAACAATTAAAAAGAGCTTACCATTGTCAGTGACATTATCACTACGGGCTTTATTACATGTTATTATGTATCAGACCAAAATGCAATACGTATATTTTAATGGAATTCCACAGCTCGACAGGAGCACTTTTAATTTAATTTGTATGAATCCAATCGCCTAGTCGCTGTGTGGCATGTGTGGTTGCGGTACAGAAATAATGTGTTAAGCAAGTGTTGTGCGGCATTTCTCTGCTATTGTATGAAATGATTATTCTGAATTCGCGACGACTTTCTTTGTAGTCGGTGAGGAAAATGAAGCAGTTGCGTAAATTCATTTCAAAGCAACATAATTTATGTCGAACTGAGAATTAAATGAAGTTTAGCGCTATAAAAAAGTTCTTTAGCATACCAGTTGTAGCTGAGATCCGTTTTCCTCTGCTCAGTTGGATTAGATGAGGAGGATAGTGGAGCTGAGTTGACGGAGCTCTAATACCATAATATCCGATTGGCAATTGGCAATGGGTCTTTGATGAGTCGTCTGTCTAGAAGATTAACCATCAGCTATAAAAACTCAAACCAGTTTGGATGGATGGATGAAATGGAAGGTAGGATTTCCATTGTTTTAACTAGTAGGAGTCGGCACTCGGCAACGCGAGACTAATGTAATACCACACTGCTATTTGAATTTCTAATGTTGCCTAAACCAGACGGACGATATTTTGACTTAAGTTCTAATGTTAACGCAAGAGTGTTAGCAAGTATTTATTAAAGCCATGCATATAAGTTCTCGTTTACAAAGCTCTTTTACTTTATCTTCAAACTTACGGCGAGATTAAATGGAATTTTGATTGCGGATGTCTATAGTAAGCATAATCCTCGTTCTCAACCACTTATATGTGAAATTAAGAAATTCTAAACAAGGTATGACATGCTTAATAAAATAAAAGTGTTCTGTTTGCATTGTAGCTGTAATTCTTTTGATTTTGTGTGCAAGCATTCGACTTAAACCAACTTAAATGGAAAATAAGTAAGTAAACGTGGCCGTACTTTGTTGTTAAACAGATTTCAACGCTTTTTGGTTTATGGGTATTGAGTGAGTGCATTAGCCTCGCTCAGAACAAACATTAACTACTTTGAATAAATTAAATGCTTATAATGATTGAAAATTATTATTACTTTTCGTCTAATGCATCATACATCCTACACTGCTGTTTGCATTAAAAAATACATAGAAGAAGAAGGTGGATGGAAAGTACTATAAATTTTAAATGAGGGTTTTACGTACGATCCAGCATTTCATCACTACCAGACTTTTTCATTATCTTTTGGTGGAAAGGAAAATAGGACGTGCTTTAAGCCTTATTAGAACTTTAGGAAAATTGCTTTCCTCGGGAAAATTTAGATTGAAATTCAGAAGAGGATGAAGTCTAAAACAACATTCTCAATAATTATAGTAGGCATTCTTGCAATAAAGCTCAAAAACCAATATCAAAGAATCTTCACAAAGACTGACATGAAAATGAACTTGAAAGGAAAGGAGATATCTCCTTTGAATTTTCTTAATTGTATACAAAATATAGCACCTATGATTGAGATTATAGACCCTTCTACTGCAAAGTATAAGAGAAAACAGCTAAAAGAAATTACTTGGAAACAGCCCTCGCAATAATCTAGAAAGCCCGAGCATATTTTAATAATTGCACATTTTTTAAAATGCAGGTAGGCTGCGTGGGCATTAAAAACATGGATAAATTACGAGCATACTTGGATGTCTAAGTAATTTTCTAAAGGATTTTTAATGTATGAGAGAAGACATCCGAGAAAAGATCAAAAGAATATTTACACAAAAAATGCTGAAGGAACAAATGAGGGGAATGTGATGATGATGAGCAAAGAAAGATTTTGATGAGGATGACGGAGGAAATGATAAAAGTTCTAATATGGACCGGCATAATGCTTAGCACAGAAAATAAAGGTGACACGGAAACACAGACGCACAGACTTTACAGGAGACGGGAATCACAGACGGTGTGGAATTACAGACGCATGCAATTGTATTGCATGAAAACTGCAAGTCTTTTACATGCATCGCGTTGATTCTCAGTAGCAAACAATATACCATAATAAACAATAAAA